>CAMPDV010006111.1:0-21696 GCA_946699065.1 Loxodes magnus | reverse complement strand
CTTTGATTTTCATATTTCTATTTTCTGATATTTGATTCACTAAAGACATCCATTGAGAGATACTGTTAACTTAATTTGAAAGACATCCATTGAGAGATACTGTTAACTTAATTTGAATGTTTTTTAAGTGTCACGATTGATTGATGATCTTTGATTTTCATATTTCTATTTTCAGATATTTGATTGACTAACAAGATTTCCATTGAGAGATACTATTAACTTAATTTGAATATTCCTTAAGTGTCACGATTGATTGATGATCTTTGATTTTCATATTTCTATTTTCTGATATTTGATTCACTAACAAGACTTCCATTGAGAGATACTGTTAACTTAATTTGAATGTCCCTTAAGTGTCACGATTGATTGATGATCTCTGATTTTCATATTTCTATTTTCTGATTCTTGATTCACTAACAAGACTTCCATTGAGAGATACTGTTAATTAATTTGAATGTCCCTTAAGTGTCACGATTGATTGATGATCTTTGATTTTCATATTTCTATTTTCTGATTCTTGATTCACTAATAAGACTTCCATTGAGAGATACTGCTAACTTAATTTAAATGTCCCTTAAGTGTCACGATTGATTGATGATCTTTGATTTACATATTTCTATTTTCTGATTCTTGATTCACTAACAAGACTTCCATTGAGAGATACTGTTAACTTAATTTGAATGTCCCTTAAGTGTCACGATTGATTGATGATCTCTGATTTTCATATTTCTATTTTCTGATTCTTGATTCACTAACAAGACTTCCATTGAGAGATACTGTTAATTAATTTGAATGTCCCTTAAGTGTCACGATTGATTGATGATCTTTGATTTTCATATTTCTATTTTCTGATTCTTGATTCACTAATAAGACTTCCATTGAAAGATACTGCTAACTTAATTTAAATGTCCCTTAAGTGTCACGATTGATTGATGATCTTTGATTTTCATATTTCTATTTTCTGATTCTTGATTCACTAATAAGACTTCCATTGAGAGATACTGCTAACTTAATTTAAATGTCCCTTAAGTGTCACGATTGATTGATGATCTTTGATTTACATATTTCTATTTTCTGATTCTTGATTCACTAACAAGACTTCCATTGAGAGATACTGTTAACTTAATTTGAATGTCCCTTAAGTGTCACGATTGATTGATGATCTCTGATTTTCATATTTCTATTTTCTGATTCTTGATTCACTAACAAGACTTCCATTGAGAGATACTGTTAACTTAATTTGAATGTCCCTTAAGTGTCACGATTGATTGATGATCTCTGATTTTCATATTTCTATTTTCTGATTCTTGATTCACTAACAAGACTTCCATTGAGAGATACTGTTAATTAATTTGAATGTCCCTTAAGTGTCACGATTGATTGATGATCTTTGATTTTCATATTTCTATTTTCTGATTCTTGATTCACTAACAAGACTTCCATTGAGAGATACTGTTAACTTAATTTGAATGTCCCTTAAGTGTCACGATTGATTGATGATCTTTGATTTACATATTTCTATTTTCTGATTCTTGATTCACTAACAAGACTTCCATTGAGAGATACTGCTAACTTAATTTAAATGTCCCTTAAGTGTCACGATTGATTGATGATCTTTGATTTACATATTTCTATTTTCTAATATTTGATTCAATAAAGACATCCATTGAGAGATACTGTTAACTTAATTTGAATGTCTTTGATTTTCATATTTCTATTTTCTGATATTTGATTCACTAAAGACATCCATTGAGAGATACTGTTAACTTAATTTGAATGTTTTTTAAGTGTCACGATTGTTTGATGATCTTTGATTTTCATATTTCTATTTTCTGATATTTGATTCACTAAAGACATCCATTGAGAGATACTGTTAACTTAATTTGAATGTTCCTTAAGTGTCACGATTGATTGATGATCTTTGATTTTCATATTTCTATTTTCTGATATTTGATTCACTAAAGACATCCATTGAGAGATACTGTTAACTTAATTTGAATGTTTTTTAAGTGTCACGATTGATTGATGATCTTTGATTTACTAAAGACATCCATTGAGAGATACTGTATACTTAATTTGAATGTTTTTTAAGTGTCACGATTGATTGATGATCTTTGATTTTCATATTTCTATTTAGACATCCAATGAGAGATACTGTTAACTTAATTTGAATGTTTTTTAAGTGTTACGATTGATTGATGATCTTTGATTTTCATATTTCTATTTTCTGATATTTGATTCACTAAAGACATCCATTGAGAGATACTGTTAACTTAATTTGAATGTTTTTTAAGTGTCACGATTGATTGATGATCTTTGATTTTCATATTTCTATTTTCTGATATTTGATTCACTAAAGACATCCATTGAGAGATACTGTTAACTTAATTTGAATGTTTTTTAAGTGTCACGATTGATTGATGATCTTTGATTTTCATATTTCTATTTTCTGATATTTGATTCACTAAAGACATCCATTGAGAGATACTGTTAACTTAATTTGAATGTTTTTTAAGTGTCACGATTGATTGATGATCTTTGATTTTCATATTTCTATTTTCTGATATTTGATTCACTAAAGACATCCATTGAGAGATACTGTTAACTTAATTTGAATGTCCCTTAAGTGTCACGATTGATTGATGATCTTTGATTTTCATATTTCTATTTTCTGATATTTGATTCACTAAAGACATCCATTGAGAGATACTGTTAACTTAATTTGAATGTTTTTTAAGTGTCACGATTGATTGATGATCTTTGATTTTCATATTTCTATTTTCTGATATTTGATTCACTAAAGACATCCATTGAGAGATACTGTTAACTTAATTTGAATGTTTTTTAAGTGTCACGATTGTTTGATGATCTTTGATTTTCATATTTCTATTTTCTGATATTTGATTCACTAAAGACATCCATTGAGAGATACTGTTAACTTAATTTGAATGTTCCTTAAGTGTCACGATTGATTGATGATCTTTGATTTTCATATTTCTATTTTCTGATATTTGATTCACTAAAGACATCCATTGAGAGATACTGTTAACTTAATTTGAATGTTTTTTAAGTGTCACGATTGATTGATGATCTTTGATTTACTAAAGACATCCATTGAGAGATACTGTTAACTTAATTTGAATGTTTTTTAAGTGTCACGATTGATTGATGATCTTTGATTTTCATATTTCTATTTAGACATCCAATGAGAGATACTGTTAACTTAATTTGAATGTTTTTTAAGTGTTACGATTGATTGATGATCTTTGATTTTCATATTTCTATTTTCTGATATTTGATTCACTAAAGACATCCATTGAGAGATACTGTTAACTTAATTTGAATGTTTTTTAAGTGTCACGATTGATTGATGATCTTTGATTTTCATATTTCTATTTTCTGATATTTGATTCACTAAAGACATCCATTGAGAGATACTGTTAACTTAATTTCAATGTTTTTTAAGTGTCACGATTGTTTGATGATCTTTGATTTTCATATTTCTATTTTCTGATATTTGATTCACTAAAGACATCCATTGAGAGATACTGTTAACTTAATTTGAATGTTCCTTAAGTGTCACGATTGATTGATGATCTTTGATTTTCATATTTCTATTTTCTGATATTTGATTCACTAAAGACATCCATTGAGAGATACTGTTAACTTAATTTGAATTTTTTTTAAGTGTCACGATTGATTGATGATCTTTGATT
Source organism: Loxodes magnus (assembly GCA_946699065.1). Taxonomy (NCBI): domain Eukaryota; phylum Ciliophora; class Karyorelictea; order Loxodida; family Loxodidae; genus Loxodes; species Loxodes magnus. The sequence goes on along the minus strand of CAMPDV010006111.1, from coordinate 17,980 downwards.
TACTAAAGACATCCATTGAGAGATACTGTATACTTAATTTGAATGTTTTTTAAGTGTCACGATTGATTGATGATCTTTGATTTTCATATTTCTATTTAGACATCCAATGAGAGATACTGTTAACTTAATTTGAATGTTTTTTAAGTGTTACGATTGATTGATGATCTTTGATTTTCATATTTCTATTTTCTGATATTTGATTCACTAAAGACATCCATTGAGAGATACTGTTAACTTAATTTGAATGTTTTTTAAGTGTCACGATTGATTGATGATCTTTGATTTTCATATTTCTATTTTCTGATATTTGATTCACTAAAGACATCCATTGAGAGATACTGTTAACTTAATTTGAATGTTTTTTAAGTGTCACGATTGATTGATGATCTTTGATTTTCATATTTCTATTTTCTGATATTTGATTCACTAAAGACATCCATTGAGAGATACTGTTAACTTAATTTGAATGTTTTTTAAGTGTCACGATTGATTGATGATCTTTGATTTTCATATTTCTATTTTCTGATATTTGATTCACTAAAGACATCCATTGAGAGATACTGTTAACTTAATTTGAATGTTTTTTAAGTGTCACGATTGATTGATGATCTTTGATTTTCATATTTCTATTTTCTGATATTTGATTCACTAAAGACATCCATTGAGAGATACTGTTAACTTAATTTGAATGTTTTTTAAGTGTCACGATTGATTGATGATCTTTGATTTACTAAAGACATCCATTGAGAGATACTGTATACTTAATTTGAATGTTTTTTAAGTGTCACGATTGATTGATGATCTTTGATTTTCATATTTCTATTTTCTGATATTTGATTCACTAAAGACATCCATTGAGAGATACTGTTAACTTAATTTGAATGTCCCTTAAGTGTCACGATTGATTGATGATCTTTGATTTACAAAAGACATCCATTGAGAAATACTGTTAACTTAATTGTCATGTTTTTTAAGTGTCACGATTGATTGATGATCTTTGATTTTCATATTTCTATTTTCTGATATTTGATTCACTAAAGACATCCATTGAGAGATACTGTTAACTTAATTTGAATGTTTTTTAAGTGTCACGATTGATTGATGATCTTTGATTTTCATATTTCTATTTTCTGATATTTGATTCACTAAAGACATCCATTGAGAGATACTGTTAACTTAATTTGAATGTTTTTTAAGTGTCACGATTGATTGATGATCTTTGATTTTCATATTTCTATTTTCTGATATTTGATTCACTAAAGACATCCATTGAGAGATACTGTTAACTTAATTTGAATGTTTTTTAAGTGTCACGATTGATTGATGATCTTTGATTTTCATATTTCTATTTTCTGATATTTGATTCACTAAAGACATCCATTGAGAGATACTGTTAACTTAATTTGAATGTTTTTTAAGTGTCACGATTGATTGATGATCTTTGATTTTCATATTTCTATTTTCTGATATTTGATTCACTAAAGACATCCATTGAGAGATACTGTTAACTTAATTTGAATGTTTTTTAAGTGTCACGATTGATTGATGATCTTTGATTTTCATATTTCTATTTTCTGATATTTGATTCACTAAAGACATCCATTGAGAGATACTGTTAACTTAATTTGAATGTTTTTTAAGTGTCACGATTGATTGATGATCTTTGATTTTCATATTTCTATTTTCTGATATTTGATTCACTAAAGACATCCATTGAGAGATACTGTTAACTTAATTTGAATGTTCCTTAAGTGTCACGATTGATTGATGATCTTTGATTTACTAAAGACATCCATTGAGAGATACTGTTAACTTAATTTGAATGTTTTTTAAGTGTCACGATTGATTGATGATCTTTGATTTTCATATTTCTATTTTCTGATATTTGATTCACTAAAGACATCCATTGAGAGATACTGTTAACTTAATTTGAATGTTTTTTAAGTGTCACGATTGATTGATGATCTTTGATTTTCATATTTCTATTTTCTGATATTTGATTCACTAAAGACATCCATTGAGAGATACTGTTAACTTAATTTGAATGTTTTTTAAGTGTCACGATTGATTGATGATCTTTGATTTTCATATTTCTATTTAGACATCCATTGAGAGATACTGTTAACTTAATTTGAATGTTTTTTAAGTGTCACGATTGATTGATGATCTTTGATTTACTAAAGACATCCATTGAGAGATACTGTTAACTTAATTTGAATGTTTTTTAAGTGTCACGATTGATTGATGATCTTTGATTTTCATATTTCTATTTTCTGATATTTGATTCACTAAAGACATCCATTGAGAGATACTGTTAACTTAATTTGAATGTTTTTTAAGTGTCACGATTGATTGATGATCTTTGATTTTCATATTTCTATTTTCTGATATTTGATTCACTAAAGACATCCATTGAGAGATACTGTTAACTTAATTTGAATGTTTTTTAAGTGTCACGATTGATTGATGATCTTTGATTTTCATATTTCTATTTAGACATCCATTGAGAGATACTGTTAACTTAATTTGAATGTTTTTTAAGTGTCACGATTGATTGATGATCTTTGATTTACTAAAGACATCCATTGAGAGATACTGTTAACTTAATTTGAATGTTTTTTAAGTGTCACGATTGATTGATGATCTTTGATTTTCATATTTCTATTTAGACATCCATTGAGAGATACTGTTAACTTAATTTGAATGTTTTTTAAGTGTCACGATTGATTGATGATCTTTGATTTTCATATTTCTATTTAGACATCCATTGAGAGATACTGTTAACTTAATTTGAATGTTTTTTAAGTGTCACGATTGATTGATGATCTTTGATTTACTAAAGACATCCATTGAGAGATACTGTTAACTTAATTTGAATGTTTTTTAAGTGTCACGATTGATTGATGATCTTTGATTTTCATATTTCTATTTAGACATCCATTGAGAGATACTGTTAACTTAATTTGAATGTTTTTTAAGTGTCACGATTGATTGATGATCTATGATTTTCATATTTCTATTTAGACATCCTTTGAGAGATATTGTTAACTTAATTTGAATGTTTTTTAAGTGTCACGATTGATTGATGATCTTTGATTTTCATATTTCTATTTTCTGATATTTGATTCACTAAAGACATCCATTGAGAGATACTGTTAACTTAATTTGAATGTTTTTTAAGTGTCACGATTGATTGATGATCTTTGATTTTCATATTTCTATTTTCTGATATTTGATTCACTAAAGACATCCATTGAGAGATACTGTTAACTTAATTTGAATGTTTTTTAAGTGTCACGATTGATTGATGATCTTTGATTTTCATATTTCTATTTTCTGATATTTGATTCACTAAAGACATCCATTGAGAGATACTGTTAACTTAATTTGAATGTTTTTTAAGTGTCACGATTGATTGATGATCTTTGATTTTCATATTTCTATTTTCTGATATTTGATTCACTAAAGACATCCATTGAGAGATACTGTTAACTTAATTTGAATGTTTTTTAAGTGTCACGATTGATTGATGATCTTTGATTTTCATATTTCTATTTTCTGATATTTGATTCACTAAAGACATCCATTGAGAGATACTGTTAACTTAATTTGAATGTTTTTTAAGTGTCACGATTGATTGATGATCTTTGATTTTCATATTTCTATTTTCTGATATTTGATTCACTAAAGACATCCATTGAGAGATACTGTTAACTTAATTTGAATGTTTTTTAAGTGTCACGATTGATTGATGATCTTTGATTTTCATATTTCTATTTTCTGATATTTGATTCACTAAAGACATCCATTGAGAGATACTGTTAACTTAATTTGAATGTTTTTTAAGTGTCACGATTGATTGATGATCTTTGATTTTCATATTTCTATTTTCTGATATTTGATTCACTAAAGACATCCATTGAGAGATACTGTTAACTTAATTTGAATGTCCCTTAAGTGTCACGATTGTTTGATGATCTTTGATTTTCATATTTCTATTTAGACATCCATTGAGAGATACTGTTAACTTAATTTGAATGTTTTTTAAGTGTCACGATTGATTGATGATCTTTGATTTACTAAAGACATCCATTGAGAGATACTGTTAACTTAATTTGAATGTTTTTTAAGTGTCACGATTGATTGATGATCTTTGATTTTCATATTTCTATTTTCTGATATTTGATTCACTAAAGACATCCATTGAGAGATACTGTTAACTTAATTTGAATGTTTTTTAAGTGTCACGATTGATTGATGATCTTTGATTTTCATATTTCTATTTTCTGATATTTGATTCACTAAAGACATCCATTGAGAGATACTGTTAACTTAATTTGAATGTTTTTTAAGTGTCACGATTGATTGATGATCTTTGATTTTCATATTTCTATTTAGACATCCATTGAGAGATACTGTTAACTTAATTTGAATGTTTTTTAAGTGTCACGATTGATTGATGATCTTTGATTTACTAAAGACATCCATTGAGAGATACTGTTAACTTAATTTGAATGTTTTTTAAGTGTCACGATTGATTGATGATCTTTGATTTTCATATTTCTATTTAGACATCCATTGAGAGATACTGTTAACTTAATTTGAATGTTTTTTAAGTGTCACGATTGATTGATGATCTTTGATTTTCATATTTCTATTTAGACATCCATTGAGAGATACTGTTAACTTAATTTGAATGTTTTTTAAGTGTCACGATTGATTGATGATCTTTGATTTACTAAAGACATCCATTGAGAGATACTGTTAACTTAATTTGAATGTTTTTTAAGTGTCACGATTGATTGATGATCTTTGATTTTCATATTTCTATTTAGACATCCATTGAGAGATACTGTTAACTTAATTTGAATGTTTTTTAAGTGTCACGATTGATTGATGATCTATGATTTTCATATTTCTATTTAGACATCCTTTGAGAGATATTGTTAACTTAATTTGAATGTTTTTTAAGTGTCACGATTGATTGATGATCTTTGATTTTCATATTTCTATTTTCTGATATTTGATTCACTAAAGACATCCATTGAGAGATACTGTTAACTTAATTTGAATGTTTTTTAAGTGTCACGATTGATTGATGATCTTTGATTTTCATATTTCTATTTTCTGATATTTGATTCACTAAAGACATCCATTGAGAGATACTGTTAACTTAATTTGAATGTTTTTTAAGTGTCACGATTGATTGATGATCTTTGATTTTCATATTTCTATTTTCTGATATTTGATTCACTAAAGACATCCATTGAGAGATACTGTTAACTTAATTTGAATGTTTTTTAAGTGTCACGATTGATTGATGATCTTTGATTTTCATATTTCTATTTTCTGATATTTGATTCACTAAAGACATCCATTGAGAGATACTGTTAATTTAATTTGAATGTTTTTTAAGTGTCACGATTGATTGATGATCTTTGATTTTCATATTTCTATTTTCTGATATTTGATTCACTAAAGACATCCATTGAGAGATACTGTTAACTTAATTTGAATGTTTTTTAAGTGTCACGATTGATTGATGATCTTTGATTTTCATATTTCTATTTTCTGATATTTGATTCACTAAAGACATCCATTGAGAGATACTGTTAACTTAATTTGAATGTTTTTTAAGTGTCACGATTGATTGATGATCTTTGATTTTCATATTTCTATTTAGACATCCATTGAGAGATACTGTTAACTTAATTTGAATGTTTTTTAAGTGTCACGATTGATTGATGATCTTTGATTTTCATATTTCTATTTAGACATCCATTGAGAGATACTGTTAACTTAATTTGAATGTTTTTTAAGTGTCACGATTGATTGATGATCTTTGATTTTCATATTTCTATTTTCTGATATTTGATTCACTAAAGACATCCATTGAGAGATACTGTTAACTTAATTTGAATGTCCCTTAAGTGTCACGATTGTTTGATGATCTTTGATTTTCATATTTCTATTTTCTGATATTTGATTCACTAAAGACATCCATTAAGAGATACTGTTAACTTAATTTGAATGTTTTTTAAGTGTCACGATTGATTGATGAATTTTGATTTTCATATTTCTATTTTCTGATATTTGATTCACTAAAGACATCCATTGAGAGATACTGTTAACTTAATTTGAATGTTTTTTAAGTGTCACGATTGTTTGATGATCTTTGATTTTCATATTTCTATTTTCTGATATTTGATTCACTAAAGACATCCATTGAGAGATACTGTTAACTTAATTTGAATGTCCCTTAAGTGTCACGATTGTTTGATGATCTTTGATTTTCATATTTCTATTTTCTTATATTTGATTCACTAAAGACATCCATTGAGAGATACTGTTAACTTAATTTGAATGTTTTTTAAGTGTCACGATTGATTGATGATCTTTGATTTTCATATTTCTATTTTCTGATATTTGATTCACTAAAGACATCCATTGAGAGATACTGTTAACTTAATTTGAATGTCCCTTAAGTGTCACGATTGATTGATGATCTTTGATTTACTAAAGACATCCATTGAGAGATACTGTTAACTTAATTTGAATGTTTTTTAAGTGTCACGATTGATTGATGATCTTTGATTTTCATATTTCTATTTTCTGATATTTGATTCACTAAAGACATCCATTGAGAGATACTGTTAACTTAATTTGAATGTCCCTTAAGTGTCACGATTGATTGATGATCTTTGATTTTCATATTTCTATTTTCTGATATTTGATTCACTAAAGACATCCATTGAGAGATACTGTTAACTTAATTTGAATGTTTTTTAAGTGTCACGATTGATTGATGATCTTTGATTTTCATATTTCTATTTTCTGATATTTGATTCACTAAAGACATCCATTGAGAGATACTGTTAACTTAATTTGAATGTCCCTTAAGTGTCACGATTGATTGATGATCTTTGATTTTCATATTTCTATTTTCTGATATTTGATTCACTAAAGACATCCATTGAGAGATACTGTTAACTTAATTTGAATGTTTTTTAAGTGTCACGATTGATTGATGATCTTTGATTTTCATATTTCTATTTAGACATCCATTGAGAGATACTGTTAACTTAATTTGAATGTTTTTTAAGTGTCACGATTTATTGATGATCTTTGATTTTCATATTTCTATTTTCTGATATTTGATTCACTAAAGACATCCATTGAGAGATACTGTTAACTTAATTTGAATGTTTTTTAAGTGTCACGATTGATTGATGATCTTTGATTTTCATATTTCTATTTTCTGATATTTGATTCACTAAAGACATCCATTGAGAGATACTGTTAACTTAATTTGAATGTTTTTTAAGTGTCACGATTGATTGATGATCTTTGATTTACTAAAGACATCCATTGAGAGATACTGTTAACTTAATTTGAATGTTTTTTAAGTGTCACGATTGATTGATGATCTTTGATTTTCATATTTCTATTTAGACATCCATTGAGAGATACTGTTAACTTAATTTGAATGTTTTTTAAGTGTCACGATTGATTGATGATCTTTGATTTTCATATTTCTATTTTCTGATATTTGATTCACTAAAGACATCCATTGAGAGATACTGTTAACTTAATTTGAATGTTTTTTAAGTGTCACGATTGATTGATGATCTTTGATTTTCATATTTCTATTTTCTGATATTTGATTCACTAAAGACATCCATTGAGAGATACTGTTAACTTAATTTGAATGTTTTTTAAGTGTCACGATTTATTGATGATCTTTGATTTTCATATTTCTATTTTCTGATATTTGATTCACTAAAGACATCCATTGAGAGATACTGTTAACTTAATTTGAATGTCCCTTAAGTGTCACGATTGATTGATGATCTTTGATTTTCATATTTCTATTTTCTGATATTTGATTCACTAAAGACATCTATTGAGAGATACTGTTAACTTAATTTGAATGTTTTTTAAGTGTCACGATTGATTGATGATCTTTGATTTTCATATTTCTATTTTCTGATATTTGATTCACTAAAGACATCCATTGAGAGATACTGTTAACTTAATTTGAATGTTTTTTAAGTGTCACGATTGATTGATGATCTTTGATTTTCATATTTCTATTTAGACATCCATTGAGAGAAACTGTTAACTTAATTTGAATGTTTTTTAAGTGTCACGATTTTTTGATGATCTTTGATTTTCATATTTCTATTTAGACATCCATTGAGAGATACTGTTAACTTAATTTGAATGTTTTTTAAGTGTCACGATTGATTGATGATCTTTGATTTTCATATTTCTATTTTCTGATATTTGATTCACTAAAGACATCCATTGAGAGATACTGTTAACTTAATTTGAATGTTTTTTAAGTGTCACGATTGATTGATGATCTTTGATTTTCATATTTCTATTTAGACATCCATTGAGAGATACTGTTAACTTAATTTGAATGTTTTTTAAGTGTCACGATTGATTGATGATCTTTGATTTTCATATTTCTATTTAGACATCCATTGAGAGATACTGTTAACTTAATTTGAATGTTTTTTAAGTGTCACGATTGATTGATGATCTTTGATTTTCATATTTCTATTTTCTGATATTTGATTCACTAAAGACATCCATTGAGAGATACTGTTAACTTAATTTGAATGTTTTTTAAGTGTCAAGATTGATTGATGATCTTTGATTTTCATATTTCTATTTTCTGATATTTGATTCACTAAAGACATCCATTGAGAGAAACTGTTAACTTAATTTGAATGTTTTTTAAGTGTCACGATTGATTGATGATCTTTGATTTTCATATTTCTATTTAGACATCCATTGAGAGATACTGTTAACTTAATTTGAATGTTTTTTAAGTGTCACGATTGATTGATGATCTTTGATTTTCATATTTCTATTTTCTGATATTTGATTCACTAAAGACATCCATTGAGAGATACTGTTAACTTAATTTGAATGTTTTTTAAGTGTCACGATTGATTGATGATCTTTGATTTTCATATTTCTATTTTCTGATATTTGATTCACTAAAGACATCCATTGAGAGATACTGTTAACTTAATTTGAATGTTTTTTAAGTGTCACGATTGATTGATGATCTTTGATTTTCATATTTCTATTTTCTGATATTTGATTCACTAAAGACATCCATTGAGAGATACTGTTAACTTAATTTGAATGTTTTTTAAGTGTCACGATTTATTGATGATCTTTGATTTTCATATTTCTATTTTCTGATATTTGATTCACTAAAGACATCCATTGAGAGATACTGTTAACTTAATTTGAATGTTTTTTAAGTGTCACGATTGATTGATGATCTTTGATTTTCATATTTCTATTTAGACATCCATTGAGAGATACTGTTAACTTAATTTGAATGTTTTTTAAGTGTCACGATTGATTGATGATCTTTGATTTTCATATTTCTATTTAGACATCCATTGAGAGATACTGTTAACTTAATTTGAATGTTTTTTAAGTGTCACGATTGATTGATGATCTTTGATTTTCATATTTCTATTTTCTGATATTTGATTCACTAAAGACATCCATTGAGAGATACTGTTAACTTAATTTGAATGTTTTTTAAGTGTCACGATTGATTGATGATCTTTGATTTTCATATTTCTATTTAGACATCCATTGAGAGATACTGTTAACTTAATTTGAATGTCCCTTAAGTGTCACGATTGATTGATGATCTTTTATTTTCATATTTCTATTTTCTGATATTTGATTCACTAAAGACATCCATTGAGAGATACTGTTAACTTAATTTGAATGTTTTTTAAGTGTCACGATTGATTGATGATCTTTTATTTTCATATTTCTATTTTCTGATATTTGATTCACTAAAGACATCCATTGAGAGATACTGTTAACTTAATTTGAATGTTTTTTAAGTGTCACGATTGATTGATGATCTTTGATTTTCATATTTCTATTTTCTGATATTTGATTCACTAAAGACATCCATTGAGAGATACTGTTAACTTAATTTGAATGTTTTTTAAGTGTCACGATTGATTGATGATCTTTGATTTTCATATTTCTATTTTCTGATATTTGATTCACTAAAGACATCCATTGAGAGATACTGTTAACTTAATTTGAATGTTTTTTAAGTGTCACGATTGATTGATGATCTTTGATTTTCATATTTCTATTTTCTGATATTTGATTCACTAAAGACATCCATTGAGAGATACTGTTAACTTAATTTGAATGTTTTTTAAGTGTCACGATTGATTGATGATCTTTGATTTTCATATTTCTATTTTCTGATATTTGATTCACTAAAGACATCCATTGAGAGATACTGTTAACTTAATTTGAATGTTTTTTAAGTGTCACGATTGATTGATGATCTTTGATTTTCATATTTCTATTTTCTGATATTTGATTCACTAAAGACATCCATTGAGAGATACTGTTAACTTAATTTGAATGTCCCTTAAGTGTCACGATTGTTTGATGATCTTTGATTTTCATATTTCTATTTTCTGATATTTGATTCACTAAAGACATCCATTGAGAGATACTGTTAACTTAATTTGAATGTTTTTTAAGTGTCACGATTTATTGATGATCTTTGATTTTCATATTTCTATTTTCTGATATTTGATTCACTAAAGACATCCATTGAGAGATACTGTTAACTTAATTTGAATGTTTTTTAAGTGTCACGATTGATTGATGATCTTTGATTTTCATATTTCTATTTTCTGATATTTGATTCACTAAAGACATCCATTGAGAGATACTGTTAACTTAATTTGAATGTTTTTTAAGTGTCACGATTGATTGATGATCTTTGATTTTCATATTTCTATTTTCTGATATTTGATTCACTAAAGACATCCATTGAGAGATACTGTTAACTTAATTTGAATGTTTTTTAAGTGTCACGATTGATTGATGATCTTTGATTTTCATATTTCTATTTTCTGATATTTGATTCACTAAAGACATCCATTGAGAGATACTGTTAACTTAATTTGAATGTTTTTTAAGTGTCACGATTGATTGATGATCTTTGATTTTCATATTTCTATTTTCTGATATTTGATTCACTAAAGACATCCATTGAGAGATACTGTTAACTTAATTTGAATGTTTTTTAAGTGTCACGATTGATTGATGATCTTTGATTTTCATATTTCTATTTTCTGATATTTGATTCACTAAAGACATCCATTGAGAGATACTGTTAACTTAATTTGAATGTTTTTTAAGTGTCACGATTGATTGATGATCTTTGATTTTCATATTTCTATTTAGACATCCATTGAGAGATACTGTTAACTTAATTTGAATGTCCCTTAAGTGTCACGATTGATTGATGATCTTTTATTTTCATATTTCTATTTTCTGATATTTGATTCACTAAAGACATCCATTGAGAGATACTGTTAACTTAATTTGAATGTTTTTTAAGTGTCACGATTGATTGATGATCTTTGATTTTCATATTTCTATTTTCTGATATTTGATTCACTAAAGACATCCATTGAGAGATACTGTTAACTTAATTTGAATGTTTTTTAAGTGTTACGATTGTTTGATGATCTTTGATTTTCATATTTCTATTTTCTGATATTTGATTCACTAAAGACATCCATTGAGAGATACTGTTAACTCAATTTGAATGTTTTTTAAGTGTCACGATTGATTGATGATCTTTGATTTTCATATTTCTATTTTCTGATATTTGATTCACTAAAGACATCCATTGAGAGATACTGTTAACTTAATTTGAATGTTTTTTAAGTGTCACGATTGATTGATGATCTTTGATTTTCATATTTCTATTTTCTGATATTTGATTCACTAAAGACATCCATTGAGAGATACTGTTAACTTAATTTGAATGTTTTTTAAGTGTCACGATTGATTGATGATCTTTGATTTTCATATTTCTATTTTCTGATATTTGATTCACTAAAGACATCCATTGAGAGATACTGTTAACTTAATTTGAATGTTTTTTAAGTGTCACGATTGATTGATGATCTTTGATTTTCATATTTCTATTTTCTGATATTTGATTCACTAAAGACATCCATTGAGAGATACTGTTAACTTAATTTGAATGTTTTTTAAGTGTCACGATTGATTGATGATCTTTGATTTTCATATTTCTATTTTCTGATATTTGATTCACTAAAGACATCCATTGAGAGATACTGTTAACTTAATTTGAATGTTTTTTAAGTGTCACGATTGATTGATGATCTTTGATTTTCATATTTCTATTTTCTGATATTTGATTCACTAAAGACATCCATTGAGAGATACTGTTAACTTAATTTGAATGTTTTTTAAGTGTCACGATTGATTGATGATCTTTGATTTTCATATTTCTATTTTCTGATATTTGATTCACTAAAGACATCCATTGAGAGATACTGTTAACTTAATTTGAATGTTTTTTAAGTGTCACGATTGATTGATGATCTTTGATTTTCATATTTCTATTTTCTGATATTTGATTCACTAAAGACATCCATTGAGAGATACTGTTAACTTAATTTGAATGTCCCTTAAGTGTCACGATTGATTGATGATCTTTGATTTACTAAAGACATCCATTGAGAGATACTGTTAACTTAATTTGAATGTTTTTTAAGTGTCACGATTGATTGATGATCTTTGATTTTCATATTTCTATTTTCTGATATTTGATTCACTAAAGACATCCATTGAGAGATACTGTTAACTTAATTTGAATGTTTTTTAAGTGTCACGATTGATTGATGATCTTTGATTTTCATATTTCTATTTTCTGATATTTGATTCACTAAAGACATCCATTGAGAGATACTGTTAACTTAATTTGAATGTTTTTTAAGTGTCACGATTGATTGATGATCTTTGATTTTCATATTTCTATTTTCTGATATTTGATTCACTAAAGACATCCATTGAGAGATACTGTTAACTTAATTTGAATGTTTTTTAAGTGTCACGATTGATTGATGATCTTTGATTTTCATATTTCTATTTTCTGATATTTGATTCACTAAAGACATCCATTGAGAGATACTGTTAACTTAATTTGAATGTTTTTTAAGTGTCACGATTGATTGATGATCTTTGATTTTCATATTTCTATTTTCTGATATTTGATTCACTAAAGACATCCATTGAGAGATACTGTTAACTTAATTCGAATGTTTTTTAAGTGTCACGATTGATTGATGATCTTTGATTTTCATATTTCTATTTTCTGATATTTGATTCACTAAAGACATCCATTGAGAGATACTGTTAACTTAATTTGAATGTTTTTTAAGTGTCACGATTGATTGATGATCTTTGATTTTCATATTTCTATTTTCTGATATTTGATTCACTAAAGACATCCATTGAGAGATACTGTTAACTTAATTTGAATGTTTTTTAAGTGTCACGATTGATTGATGATCTTTGATTTTCATATTTCTATTTTCTGATATTTGATTCACTAAAGACATCCATTGAGAGATACTGTTAACTTAATTTGAATGTTTTTTAAGTGTCACGATTGATTGATGATCTTTGATTTTCATATTTCTATTTTCTGATATTTGATTCACTAAAGACATCCATTGAGAGATACTGTTAACTTAATTTGAATGTTTTTTAAGTGTCACGATTGATTGATGATCTTTGATTTTCATATTTCTATTTTCTGATATTTGATTCACTAAAGACATCCATTGAGAGATACTGTTAACTTAATTTGAATGTTTTTTAAGTGTCACGATTGATTGATGATCTTTGATTTTCATATTTCTATTTTCTGATATTTGATTCACTAAAGACATCCATTGAGAGATACTGTTAACTTAATTTGAATGTTTTTTAAGTGTCACGATTGATTGATGATCTTTGATTTTCATATTTCTATTTTCTGATATTTGATTCACTAAAGACATCCATTGAGAGATACTGTTAACTTAATTTGAATGTTTTTTAAGTGTCACGATTGATTGATGATCTTTGATTTTCATATTTCTATTTTCTGATATTTGATTCACTAAAGACATCCATTGAGAGATACTGTTAACTTAATTTGAATGTTTTTTAAGTGTCACGATTGATTGATGATCTTTGATTTTCATATTTCTATTTTCTGATATTTGATTCACTAAAGACATCCATTGAGAGATACTGTTAACTTAATTTGAATGTTTTTTAAGTGTCACGATTGATTGATGATCTTTGATTTTCATATTTCTATTTTCTGATATTTGATTCACTAAAGACATCCATTGAGAGATACTGTTAACTTAATTTGAATGTTTTTTAAGTGTCACGATTGATTGATGATCTTTGATTTTCATATTTCTATTTTCTGATATTTGATTCACTAAAGACATCCATTGAGAGATACTGTTAACTTAATTTGAATGTTTTTTAAGTGTCACGATTGATTGATGATCTTTGATTTTCATATTTCTATTTTCTGATATTTGATTCACTAAAGACATCCATTGAGAGATACTGTTAACTTAATTTGAATGTTTTTTAAGTGTCACGATTGATTGATGATCTTTGATTTTCATATTTCTATTTTCTGATATTTGATTCACTAAAGACATCCATTGAGAGATACTGTTAACTTAATTTGAATGTTTTTTAAGTGTCACGATTGATTGATGATCTTTGATTTTCATATTTCTATTTTCTGATATTTGATTCACTAAAGACATCCATTGAGAGATACTGTTAACTTAATTTGAATGTCCCTTAAGTGTCACGATTGTTTGATGATCTTTGATTTTCATATTTCTATTTTCTGATATTTGATTCACTAAAGACATCCATTGAGAGATACTGTTAACTTAATTTGAATGTTTTTTAAGTGTCACGATTGATTGATGATCTTTGATTTTCATATTTCTATTTTCTGATATTTGATTCACTAAAGACATCCATTGAGAGATACTGTTAACTTAATTTGAATGTCCCTTAAGTGTCACGATTGATTGATGATCTTTGATTTACTAAAGACATCCATTGAGAGATACTGTTAACTTAATTTGAATGTTTTTTAAGTGTCACGATTGATTGATGATCTTTGATTTTCATATTTCTATTTTCTGATATTTGATTCACTAAAGACATCCATTGAGAGATACTGTTAACTTAATTTGAATGTTTTTTAAGTGTCACGATTGATTGATGATCTTTGATTTTCATATTTCTATTTTCTGATATTTGATTCACTAAAGACATCCATTGAGAGATACTGTTAACTTAATTTGAATGTTTTTTAAGTGTCACGATTGATTGATGATCTTTGATTTTCATATTTCTATTTTCTGATATTTGATTCACTAAAGACATCCATTGAGAGATACTGTTAACTTAATTTGAATGTTTTTTAAGTGTCACGATTGATTGATGATCTTTGATTTTCATATTTCTATTTTCTGATATTTGATTCACTAAAGACATCCATTGAGAGATACTGTTAACTTAATTTGAATGTTTTTTAAGTGTCACGATTGATTGATGATCTTTGATTTTCATATTTCTATTTTCTGATATTTGATTCACTAAAGACATCCATTGAGAGATACTGTTAACTTAATTTGAATGTTTTTTAAGTGTCACGATTGATTGATGATCTTTGATTTTCATATTTCTATTTTCTGATATTTGATTCACTAAAGACATCCATTGAGAGATACTGTTAACTTAATTTGAATGTTTTTTAAGTGTCACGATTGATTGATGATCTTTGATTTACTAAAGACATCCATTGAGAGATACTGTTAACTTAATTTGAATGTTTTTTAAGTGTCACGATTGATTGATGATCTTTGATTTTCATATTTCTATTTTCTGATATTTGATTCACTAAAGACATCCATTGAGAGATACTGTTAACTTAATTTGAATGTTTTTTAAGTGTCACGATTGATTGATGATCTTTGATTTTCATATTTCTATTTTCTGATATTTGATTCACTAAAGACATCCATTGAGAGATACTGTTAACTTAATTTGAATGTTTTTTTAAGTGTCACGATTGATTGATGATCTTTGATTTTCATATTTCTATTTTCTGATATTTGATTCACTAAAGACATCCATTGAGAGATACTGTTAACTTAATTTGAATGTTTTTTAAGTGTCACGATTGATTGATGATCTTTGATTTTCATATTTCTATTTTCTGATATTTGATTCACTAAAGACATCCATTGAGAGATACTGTTAACTTAATTTGAATGTTTTTTAAGTGTCACGATTGATTGATGATCTTTGATTTTCATATTTCTATTTTCTGATATTTGATTCACTAAAGACATCCATTGAGAGATACTGTTAACTTAATTTGAATGTTTTTTAAGTGTCACGATTGATTGATGATCTTTGATTTTCATATTTCTATTTTCTGATATTTGATTCACTAAAGACATCCATTGAGAGATACTGTTAACTTAATTTGAATGTTTTTTAAGTGTCACGATTGATTGATGATCTTTGATTTTCATATTTCTATTTTCTGATATTTGATTCACTAAAGACATCCATTGAGAGATACTGTTAACTTAATTTGAATGTTTTTTAAGTGTCACGATTGATTGATGATCTTTGATTTTCATATTTCTATTTTCTGATATTTGATTCACTAAAGACATCCATTGAGAGATACTGTTAACTTAATTTGAATGTTTTTTAAGTGTCACGATTGATTGATGATCTTTGATTTTCATATTTCTATTTTCTGATATTTGATTCACTAAAGACATCCATTGAGAGATACTGTTAACTTAATTTGAATGTTTTTTAAGTGTCACGATTGATTGATGATCTTTGATTTTCATATTTCTATTTTCTGATATTTGATTCACTAAAGACATCCATTGAGAGATACTGTTAACTTAATTTGAATGTTTTTTAAGTGTCACGATTGATTGATGATCTTTGATTTTCATATTTCTATTTTCTGATATTTGATTCACTAAAGACATCCATTGAGAGATACTGTTAACTTAATTTGAATGTTTTTTAAGTGTCACGATTGATTGATGATCTTTGATTTTCATATTTCTATTTTCTGATATTTGATTCACTAAAGACATCCATTGAGAGATACTGTTAACTTAATTTGAATGTTTTTTAAGTGTCACGATTGATTGATGATCTTTGATTTTCATATTTCTATTTTCTGATATTTGATTCACTAAAGACATCCATTGAGAGATACTGTTAACTTAATTTGAATGTCCCTTAAGTGTCACGATTGTTTGATGATCTTTGATTTTCATATTTCTATTTTCTGATATTTGATTCACTAAAGACATCCATTGAGAGATACTGTTAACTTAATTTGAATGTTTTTTAAGTGTCACGATTGATTGATGATCTTTGATTTTCATATTTCTATTTTCTGATATTTGATTCACTAAAGACATCCATTGAGAGATACTGTTAACTTAATTTGAATGTCCCTTAAGTGTCACGATTGATTGATGATCTTTGATTTACTAAAGACATCCATTGAGAGATACTGTTAACTTAATTTGAATGTTTTTTAAGTGTCACGATTGATTGATGATCTTTGATTTTCATATTTCTATTTTCTGATATTTGATTCACTAAAGACATCCATTGAGAGATACTGTTAACTTAATTTGAATGTTTTTTAAGTGTCACGATTGATTGATGATCTTTGATTTTCATATTTCTATTTTCTGATATTTGATTCACTAAAGACATCCATTGAGAGATACTGTTAACTTAATTTGAATGTTTTTTAAGTGTCACGATTGATTGATGATCTTTGATTTTCATATTTCTATTTTCTGATATTTGATTCACTAAAGACATCCATTGAGAGATACTGTTAACTTAATTTGAATGTTTTTTAAGTGTCACGATTGATTGATGATCTTTGATTTTCATATTTCTATTTTCTGATATTTGATTCACTAAAGACATCCATTGAGAGATACTGTTAACTTAATTTGAATGTTTTTTAAGTGTCACGATT
>CAMPDV010006110.1:0-21265 GCA_946699065.1 Loxodes magnus | reverse complement strand
TAAGTATTTAGAAAAGTGAAGAAGTAAAGTAAGAAAAGAAGATAGAATTTCAGTTTTAAGTAGTATGCTTTGAGAAGTAATAAGTATTTTTAAAAGTGAAGAAGTAAAGTAAGAAAAGAAGATAGAATTTCAATTTTAAGTAGTATGCTTTGAGAAGTAATAAGTATTTTGAAAAGTGAAGAAATAAAGTAAGAAAAGAAGATAGAATTTCAATTTTAAGTAGTATGCTTTGAGAAGTAATAAGTATTTTGAAAAGTGAAGAAGTAAAGTAAGAAAAGAAGATAGAATTTCAGTTTTAAGGAGTATGCTTTGAGAAGTAATAAGTATTTAGAAAAGTGAATAAGTAAAGTAAGAAAAGAAGATATAATTTCAGTTTTAAGGAGTATTCTTTGACAAGTAATAAGTATTTTGAAAAGTGAAGAAGTAAAGTAAGAAAAGAAGATAGAATTTCAGTTTTAAGGAGTATGCTTTGAGAAGTAATAAGTATTTCGGAGAGTGAAGAAGTAAAGTAAGAAAAGAAGATAGAATTTCAGTTTTAAGGAGTATGCTTTGAGAAGTAATAAGTATTTTGAAAAGTGAAGAAGTAAAGTAAGAAAAGAAGATAGAATTTCAGTTTTAAGTAGTATGCTTTGAGAAGTAATAAGTATTTTGAAAAGTGAAGAAGTAAAGTAAGAAAAGAAGATAGAATTTCAGTTTTAAGTAGTATGCTTTGAGAAGTAATAAGTATTTTGAAAAGTGAAGAAGTAAAGTAAGAAAAGAAGATAGAATTTCAGTTTTAAGGAGTATGCTTTGAGAAGTAATAAGTATTTTGAAAAGTGAAGAAGTAAAGTAAGAAAAGAAGATAGAATTTCAGTTTTAAGGAGTATGCTTTGAGAAGTAATAAGTATTTTGAAAAGTGAAGAAGTAAAGTAAGAAAAGAAGATAGAATTTCAATTTTAAGTAGTATGCTTTGAGAAGTAATAAGTATTTTGAAAAGTGAAGAAGTAAAGTAAGAAAAGAAGATAGAATTTCAGTTTTAAGGAGTATGCTTTGAGAAGTAATAAGTATTTAGAAAAGTGAATAAGTAAAGTAAGAAAAGAAGATATAATTTCAATTTTAAGTAGTATGCTTTGACAAGTAATAAGTATTTTGAAAAGTGAATAAGTAAAGTAAGAAAAGAAGATAGAATTTCAGTTTTAAGGAGTATGCTTTGAGAAGTAATAAGTATTTCGGAGAGTGAAGAAGTAAAGTAAGAAAAGAAGATAGAATTTCAGTTTTAAGGAGTATGCTTTGAGAAGTAATAAGTATTTTGAAAAGTGAAGAAGTAAAGTAAGAAAAGAAGGTAGAATTTCAGTTTTAAGTAGTATGCTTTGAGAAGTAATAAGTATTTAGAAAAGTGAATAAGTAAAGTAAGAAAAGAAGATAGAATTTCAGTTTTAAGGAGTATGCTTTGAGAAGTAATAAGTATTTCGGAGAGTGAAGAAGTAAAGTAAGAAAAGAAGATAGAATTTCAGTTTTAAGGAGTATGCTTTGAGAAGTAATAAGTATTTTGAAAAGTGAAGAAGTAAAGTAAGAAAAGAAGATAGAATTTCAGTTTTAAGTAGTATGCTTTGAGAAGTAATAAGTATTTTTAAAAGTGAAGAAGTAAAGTAAGAAAAGAAGATAGAATTTCAATTTTAAGTAGTATGCTTTGAGAAGTAATAAGTATTTTGAAAAGTGAAGAAGTAAAGTAAGAAAAGAAGATAGAATTTCAATTTTAAGTAGTATGCTTTGAGAAGTAATAAGTATTTTGAAAAGTGAAGAAGTAAAGTAAGAAAAGAAGATAGAATTTCAGTTTTAAGGAGTATGCTTTGAGAAGTAATAAGTATTTTGAAAAGTGAAGAAGTAAAGTAAAAAAAGAAGATAGAATTTCAGTTTTAAGTAGTATGCTTTGACAAGTAATAAGTATTTCGGAGAGTGAAGAAGTAAAGTAAGAAAAGAAGATAGAATTTCAGTTTTAAGTAGTATGCTTTGACAAGTAATAAGTATTTTGAAAAGTGAATAAGTAAAGTAAGAAAAGAAGATAGAATTTCAGTTTTAAGGAGTATGCTTTGAGAAGTAATAAGTATTTAGAAAAGTGAAGAAGTAAAGTAAGAAAAGAAGATAGAATTTCAGTTTTAAGTAGTATGCTTTGAGAAGTAATAAGTATTTTTAAAAGTGAAGAAGTAAAGTAAGAAAAGAAGATAGAATTTCAATTTTAAGTAGTATGCTTTGAGAAGTAATAAGTATTTTGAAAAGTGAAGAAATAAAGTAAGAAAAGAAGATAGAATTTCAATTTTAAGTAGTATGCTTTGAGAAGTAATAAGTATTTTGAAAAGTGAAGAAGTAAAGTAAGAAAAGAAGATAGAATTTCAGTTTTAAGGAGTATGCTTTGAGAAGTAATAAGTATTTAGAAAAGTGAATAAGTAAAGTAAGAAAAGAAGATATAATTTCAGTTTTAAGGAGTATTCTTTGACAAGTAATAAGTATTTTGAAAAGTGAAGAAGTAAAGTAAGAAAAGAAGATAGAATTACAGTTTTAAGGAGTATGCTTTGAGAAGTAATAAGTATTTCGGAGAGTCAATAAGTAAAGTATGAAAAGAAGGTAGAATTTCAGTTTTAAGTAGTATGCTTTGAGAAGTAATAAGTATTTAGAAAAGTGAATAAGTAAAGTAAGAAAAGAATAAAGAATTTCAGTTTTAAGGAGTATGCTTTGAGAAGTAATAAGTATTTAGAAAAGTGAAGAAGTAAAGTAAGAAAAGAAGATAGAATTTCAATTTTAAGTAGTATGCTTTGACAAGTAATAAGTAATTTGAAAAGTGAATAAGTAAAGTAAGAAAAGAAGATAGAATTTCAGTTTTAAGGAGTATGCTTTGCGAAGTAATAAGTATTTTGAAAAGTGAATAAGTAAAGTAAGAAAAGAAGATAGAATTTCAGTTTTAAGGAGTATGCTTTGAGAAGTAATAAGTATTTAGAAAAGTGAATAAGTAAAGTAAGAAAAGAAGATAGAATTTAAGTTTTAAGGAGTATGCTTTGAGAAGTAATAAGTATTTAGAAAAGTGAATAAGTAAAGTAAGAAAAGAAGATAGAATTTAAGTTTTAAGGAGTATGCTTTGCGAAGTAATAAGTATTTAGAAAAGTGAATAAGTAAAGTAAGAAAAGAAGAAAGAATTTCAGTTTTAAGTAGTATGCTTTGAGAAGTAATAAGTATTTAGAAAAGTGAATAAGTAAAGTAAGAAAAGAAGATAGAATTTCAGTTTTAAGGAGTATGCTTTGAGAAGTAATAAGTATTTCGGAGAGTCAATAAGTAAAGTATGAAAAGAAGGTAGAATTTCAGTTTTAAGTAGTATGCTTTGCGAAGTAATAAGTATTTAGAAAATTGAATAAGTAAAGTAAGAAAAGAAGATAGAATTTCAGTTTTAAGGAGTATGCTTTGAGAAGTAATAAGTATTTTGAAAAGTGAATAAGTAAAGTAAGAAAAGAAGATAGAATTTAAGTTTTAAGGAGTATGCTTTGAGAAGTAATAAGTATTTCGGAGAGTGAAGAAGTAAAGTAAGAAAAGAAAATAGAATTTCAGTTTTAAGGAGTATGCTTTGAGAAGTAATAAGTATTTTGAAAAGTGAATAAGTAAAGTAAGAAAAGAATAAAGAATTTCAGTTTTAAGTAGTATGCTTTGAGAAGTAATAAGTATTTCGGAGAGTGAATAGATAAAGTAAGAAAAGAAGATAGAATTTCAGTTTTAAGTAGTATGCTTTGAGAAGTAATAAGTATTTCGGAGAGTGAATAAGTAAAGCAAGAAAAGAAGATAGAATTTCAGTTTTAAGTAGTATGCTTTGAGAAGTAATAGATATTTAAAAAAGTGAAGAAGTAAAGTAAGAAAAGAAGATAGAATTTCAGTTTTAAGTAGTATGCTTTGACAAGTAATAAGTATTTAGAAAATTGAATAAGTAAAGTAAGAAAAGAAGATAGAATTTCAATTTTAAGTAGTATGCTTTGACAAGTAATAAGTATTTAGAAAAGTGAAGAAGTAAAGTAAGAAAAGAAGATATAATTTCAGTTTTAAGGAGTATGCTTTGAGAAGTAATAAGTATTTCGGAGAGTGAATAAGTAAAGTAAGAAAAGAAGATATAATTTCAGTTTTAAGTAGTATGCTTTGAGAAGTAATAAGTATTTCGGAGAGTGAATAAGTAAAGTAAGAAAAGAAGATAGAATTTCAGTTTTAAGTAGTATGCTTTGACATGTAATAAGTATTTCGGAGAGTGAATAAGTAAAGTAAGAAAAGAAGATATAATTTCAGTTTTAAGGAGTATGCTTTGAGAAGTACTAAGTATTTTGAAAAGTGAATAAGTAAAGTAAGAAAAGAAGATAGAATTTCAGTTTTAAGGAGTATGCTTTGAGAAGTAATAAGTATTTTGAAAAGTGAAGAAGTAAAGTAAGAAAAGAAAATAGAATTTCAGTTTTAAGGAGTATGCTTTGAGAAGTAATAAGTATTTCGGAGAGTGAATAAGTAAAGTAAGAAAAGAAGATAGAATTTCAGTTTTAAGGAGTATGCTTTGAGAAGTAATAAGTATTTCGGAGAGTGAAGAAGTAAAGTAAGAAAAGAAGATAGAATTTCAGTTTTAAGGAGTATGCTTTGACAAGTAATAAGTATTTAGAAAAGTGAAGAAGTAAAGTAAAAAAAGAAGATAGAATTTCAGTTTTAAGGAGTATGCTTTGAGAAGTAATAAGTATTTCGGAGAGTGAATAAGTAAAGTAAGAAAAGAAGATAGAATTTCAGTTTTAAGTAGTATGCTTTGACAAGTAATAAGTATTTCGGAGAGTGAAGAAGTAAAGTAAGAAAAGAAGATAGAATTTCAGTTTTAAGTAGTATGCTTTGACAAGTAATAAGTATTTTGAAAAGTGAATAAGTAAAGTAAGAAAAGAAGATAGAATTTCAGTTTTAAGGAGTATGCTTTGAGAAGTAATAAGTATTTAGAAAAGTGAAGAAGTAAAGTAAGAAAAGAAGATAGAATTTCAGTTTTAAGTAGTATGCTTTGAGAAGTAATAAGTATTTTTAAAAGTGAAGAAGTAAAGTAAGAAAAGAAGATAGAATTTCAATTTTAAGTAGTATGCTTTGAGAAGTAATAAGTATTTTGAAAAGTGAAGAAGTAAAGTAAGAAAAGAAGATAGAATTTCAATTTTAAGTAGTATGCTTTGAGAAGTAATAAGTATTTTGAAAAGTGAAGAAGTAAAGTAAGAAAAGAAGATAGAATTTCAGTTTTAAGGAGTATGCTTTGAGAAGTAATAAGTATTTAGAAAAGTGAATAAGTAAAGTAAGAAAAGAAGATATAATTTCAGTTTTAAGGAGTATTCTTTGACAAGTAATAAGTATTTTGAAAAGTGAAGAAGTAAAGTAAGAAAAGAAGATAGAATTTCAGTTTTAAGGAGTATGCTTTGAGAAGTAATAAGTATTTCGGAGAGTGAAGAAGTAAAGTAAGAAAAGAAGATAGAATTTCAGTTTTAAGGAGTATGCTTTGAGAAGTAATAAGTATTTTGAAAAGTGAAGAAGTAAAGTAAGAAAAGAAGATAGAATTTCAGTTTTAAGTAGTATGCTTTGAGAAGTAATAAGTATTTTGAAAAGTGAAGAAGTAAAGTAAGAAAAGAAGATAGAATTTCAGTTTTAAGTAGTATGCTTTGAGAAGTAATAAGTATTTTGAAAAGTGAAGAAGTAAAGTAAGAAAAGAAGATAGAATTTCAGTTTTAAGGAGTATGCTTTGAGAAGTAATAAGTATTTTGAAAAGTGAAGAAGTAAAGTAAGAAAAGAAGATAGAATTTCAGTTTTAAGGAGTATGCTTTGAGAAGTAATAAGTATTTTGAAAAGTGAAGAAGTAAAGTAAGAAAAGAAGATAGAATTTCAATTTTAAGTAGTATGCTTTGAGAAGTAATAAGTATTTTGAAAAGTGAAGAAGTAAAGTAAGAAAAGAAGATAGAATTTCAGTTTTAAGGAGTATGCTTTGAGAAGTAATAAGTATTTAGAAAAGTGAATAAGTAAAGTAAGAAAAGAAGATATAATTTCAGTTTTAAGGAGTATTCTTTGACAAGTAATAAGTATTTTGAAAAGTGAAGAAGTAAAGTAAGAAAAGAAGATAGAATTTCAGTTTTAAGGAGTATGCTTTGAGAAGTAATAAGTATTTCGGAGAGTGAAGAAGTAAAGTAAGAAAAGAAGATAGAATTTCAGTTTTAAGGAGTATGCTTTGAGAAGTAATAAGTATTTTGAAAAGTGAAGAAGTAAAGTAAGAAAAGAAGGTAGAATTTCAGTTTTAAGTAGTATGCTTTGAGAAGTAATAAGTATTTAGAAAAGTGAATAAGTAAAGTAAGAAAAGAAGATAGAATTTCAGTTTTAAGGAGTATGCTTTGAGAAGTAATAAGTATTTCGGAGAGTGAAGAAGTAAAGTAAGAAAAGAAGATAGAATTTCAGTTTTAAGGAGTATGCTTTGAGAAGTAATAAGTATTTTGAAAAGTGAAGAAGTAAAGTAAGAAAAGAAGATAGAATTTCAGTTTTAAGTAGTATGCTTTGAGAAGTAATAAGTATTTTTAAAAGTGAAGAAGTAAAGTAAGAAAAGAAGATAGAATTTCAATTTTAAGTAGTATGCTTTGAGAAGTAATAAGTATTTTGAAAAGTGAAGAAGTAAAGTAAGAAAAGAAGATAGAATTTCAATTTTAAGTAGTATGCTTTGAGAAGTAATAAGTATTTTGAAAAGTGAAGAAGTAAAGTAAGAAAAGAAGATAGAATTTCAGTTTTAAGGAGTATGCTTTGAGAAGTAATAAGTATTTTGAAAAGTGAAGAAGTAAAGTAAGAAAAGAAGATAGAATTTCAGTTTTAAGTAGTATGCTTTGAGAAGTAATAAGTATTTTTAAAAGTGAAGAAGTAAAGTAAGAAAAGAAGATAGAATTTCAATTTTAAGTAGTATGCTTTGAGAAGTAATAAGTATTTTGAAAAGTGAAGAAGTAAAGTAAGAAAAGAAGATAGAATTACAGTTTTAAGGAGTATGCTTTGAGAAGTAATAAGTATTTCGGAGAGTCAATAAGTAAAGTATGAAAAGAAGGTAGAATTTCAGTTTTAAGTAGTATGCTTTGAGAAGTAATAAGTATTTAGAAAAGTGAATAAGTAAAGTAAGAAAAGAATAAAGAATTTCAGTTTTAAGGAGTATGCTTTGAGAAGTAATAAGTATTTAGAAAAGTGAAGAAGTAAAGTAAGAAAAGAAGATAGAATTTCAATTTTAAGTAGTATGCTTTGACAAGTAATAAGTAATTTGAAAAGTGAATAAGTAAAGTAAGAAAAGAAGATAGAATTTCAGTTTTAAGGAGTATGCTTTGCGAAGTAATAAGTATTTTGAAAAGTGAATAAGTAAAGTAAGAAAAGAAGATAGAATTTCAGTTTTAAGGAGTATGCTTTGAGAAGTAATAAGTATTTAGAAAAGTGAATAAGTAAAGTAAGAAAAGAAGATAGAATTTAAGTTTTAAGGAGTATGCTTTGAGAAGTAATAAGTATTTAGAAAAGTGAATAAGTAAAGTAAGAAAAGAAGATAGAATTTAAGTTTTAAGGAGTATGCTTTGCGAAGTAATAAGTATTTAGAAAAGTGAATAAGTAAAGTAAGAAAAGAAGAAAGAATTTCAGTTTTAAGTAGTATGCTTTGAGAAGTAATAAGTATTTAGAAAAGTGAATAAGTAAAGTAAGAAAAGAAGATAGAATTTCAGTTTTAAGGAGTATGCTTTGAGAAGTAATAAGTATTTCGGAGAGTCAATAAGTAAAGTATGAAAAGAAGGTAGAATTTCAGTTTTAAGTAGTATGCTTTGCGAAGTAATAAGTATTTAGAAAATTGAATAAGTAAAGTAAGAAAAGAAGATAGAATTTCAGTTTTAAGGAGTATGCTTTGAGAAGTAATAAGTATTTTGAAAAGTGAATAAGTAAAGTAAGAAAAGAAGATAGAATTTAAGTTTTAAGGAGTATGCTTTGAGAAGTAATAAGTATTTCGGAGAGTGAAGAAGTAAAGTAAGAAAAGAAAATAGAATTTCAGTTTTAAGGAGTATGCTTTGAGAAGTAATAAGTATTTTGAAAAGTGAATAAGTAAAGTAAGAAAAGAATAAAGAATTTCAGTTTTAAGTAGTATGCTTTGACAAGTAATAAGCATTTTGAAAAGTGAATAAGTAAAGTAAGAAAAGAAGAAAGAATTTCAGTTTTAAGTAGTATGCTTTGCGAAGTAATAAGCATTTTGAAAAGTGAATAAGTAAAGTAAGAAAAGAAGATAGAATTTCAGTTTTAAGGAGTATGCTTTGACAAGTAATAAGTATTTCGAAAAGTGAAGAAGTAAAGTAAGAAAAGAAGATAGAATTTCAGTTTTAAGTAGTATGCTTTGCGAAGTAATAAGCATTTTGAAAAGTGAAGAAGTAAAGTAAGAAAAGAAGATATAATTTCAGTTTTAAGTAGTATGCTTTGCGAAGTAATAAGCATTTTGAAAAGTGAATAAGTAAAGTAAGAAAAGAAGATAGAATTTCAGTTTTAATATGCTTTGAGAAGTAATAAGTATTTAGAAAATTGAATAAGTAAAGTAAGAAAAGAAGATAGAATTTCAGTTTTAAGTAGTATGCTTTGAGAAGTAATAAGTATTAAGAAAAGTGAAGAAGTAAAGTAAGAAAAGAAGATAGAATTTCAGTTTTAAGGAGTATGCTTTGAGAAGTAATAAGTATTTCGGAGAGTGAATAGATAAAGTAAGAAAAGAAGATAGAATTTCAGTTTTAAGTAGTATGCTTTGAGAAGTAATAAGTATTTCGGAGAGTGAATAAGTAAAGCAAGAAAAGAAGATAGAATTTCAGTTTTAAGTAGTATGCTTTGAGAAGTAATAGATATTTAAAAAAGTGAAGAAGTAAAGTAAGAAAAGAAGATAGAATTTCAGTTTTAAGTAGTATGCTTTGACAAGTAATAAGTATTTAGAAAATTGAATAAGTAAAGTAAGAAAAGAAGATAGAATTTCAATTTTAAGTAGTATGCTTTGACAAGTAATAAGTATTTAGAAAAGTGAAGAAGTAAAGTAAGAAAAGAAGATATAATTTCAGTTTTAAGGAGTATGCTTTGAGAAGTAATAAGTATTTCGGAGAGTGAATAAGTAAAGTAAGAAAAGAAGATATAATTTCAGTTTTAAGTAGTATGCTTTGAGAAGTAATAAGTATTTCGGAGAGTGAATAAGTAAAGTAAGAAAAGAAGATAGAATTTCAGTTTTAAGTAGTATGCTTTGACATGTAATAAGTATTTCGGAGAGTGAATAAGTAAAGTAAGAAAAGAAGATATAATTTCAGTTTTAAGGAGTATGCTTTGAGAAGTACTAAGTATTTTGAAAAGTGAAGAAGTAAAGTAAGAAAAGAAGATAGAATTTCAGTTTTAAGTAGTATGCTTTGAGAAGTAAAAAGCATTTTGAAAAGTGAAGAAGTAAAGTAAGACAAGAAGATAGAATTTCAGTTTTAAGGAGTATGCTTTGAGAAGTAAAAAGCATTTTGAAAAGTGAAGAAGTAAAGTAAGAAAAGATGAAAGAGTTTCAATTTTAAGTAGTATGCTTTGAGAAGTAATAAGTATTTTGAAAATTGAATAAGTAAAGTAAGAAAAGAAGATAGAATTTCAGTTTTAAGGAGTATGCTTTGAGAAGTAATAAGTATTTCGGAGAGTGAATAAGTAAAGTAAGAAAAGAAAATAGAATTTCAGTTTTAAGGAGTATGCTTTGAGAAGTAATAAGTATTTCGGAGAGTGAATAAGTAAAGTAAGAAAAGAAGATAGAATTTCAGTTTTAATATGCTTTGAGAAGTAATAAGTATTTTGAAAAGTGAAGAAGTAAAGTAAGAAAAGAAAATAGAATTTCAGTTTTAAGGAGTATGATTTGAGAAGTAATAAGTATTTCGGAGAGTGAATAAGTAAAGTAAGAAAAGAAGATAGAATTTAAGTTTTAAGGAGTATGCTTTGACAAGTAATAAGTATTTAGAAAAGTGAAGAAGTAAAGTAAGAAAAGAAGATAGAATTTCAGTTTTAATATGCTTTGAGAAGTAATAAGTATTTCGGAGAGTGAAGAAGTAAAGTAAGAAAAGAAAATAGAATTTCAGTTTTAAGTAGCATGCTTTGAGAAGTAATAAGTATTTAGAAAAGTGAAGAAGTAAAGTAAGAAAAGAAGATAGAATTTCAGTTTTAAGTAGTATGCTTTGAGAAGTAATGAGTATTTAGAAAAGTGAAGAAGTAAAGTAAGAAAAGAAGATAGAATTTCAGTTTTAATTAGTATGCTTTGAGAAGTACTAAGTATTTTTAAAAGTGAAGAAGTAAAGTAAGAAAAGAAGGTAGAATTTCAGTTTTAAGTAGTATGCTTTGAGAAGTAATAAGTATTTAGAAAAGTGAAGAAGTAAAGTAAGAAAAGAAGATAGAATTTCAGTTTTAAGTAGTATGCTTTGACATGTAATAAGTATTTCGGAGAGTGAATAAGTAAAGTAAGAAAAGAAGATATAATTTCAGTTTTAAGGAGTATGCTTTGAGAAGTACTAAGTATTTTGAAAAGTGAAGAAGTAAAGTAAGAAAAGAAGATAGAATTTCAGTTTTAAGTAGTATGCTTTGAGAAGTAAAAAGCATTTTGAAAAGTGAAGAAGTAAAGTAAGACAAGAAGATAGAATTTCAGTTTTAAGGAGTATGCTTTGAGAAGTAAAAAGCATTTTGAAAAGTGAAGAAGTAAAGTAAGAAAAGATGAAAGAGTTTCAATTTTAAGTAGTATGCTTTGAGAAGTAATAAGTATTTTGAAAATTGAATAAGTAAAGTAAGAAAAGAAGATAGAATTTCAGTTTTAAGTAGTATGCTTTGCGAAGTAATAAGTATTTAGAAAATTGAATAAGTAAAGTAAGAAAAGAAGATAGAATTTCAGTTTTAAGGAGTATGCTTTGAGAAGTAATAAGTATTTTTAAAAGTGAAGAAGTAAAGTAAGAAAAGAATAAAGAATTTCAGTTTTAAGTAGTATGCTTTGAGAAGTAATAAGTATTTAGAAAAGTGAATAAGTAAAGTAAGAAAAGAAAATAGAATTTCAGTTTTAAGGAGTATGCTTTGAGAAGTAATAAGTATTTCGGAGAGTCAATAAGTAAAGTATGAAAAGAAGGTAGAATTTCAGTTTTAAGTAGTATGCTTTGAGAAGTAATAAGTATTTTTAAAAGTGAAGAAGTAAAGTAAGAAAAGAATAAAGAATTTCAGTTTTAAGTAGTATGCTTTGAGAAGTAATAAGTATTTAGAAAAGTGAATAAGTAAAGTAAGAAAAGAAAATAGAATTTCAGTTTTAAGGAGTATGCTTTGAGAAGTAATAAGTATTTCGGAGAGTGAATAAGTAAAGTAAGAAAAGAAGATAGAATTTCAGTTTTAAGTAGTATGCTTTGACAAGTAATAAGTATTTCGAAAAGTGAAGAAGTAAAGTAAGAAAAGAAGATAGAATTTCAGTTTTAAGTAGTATGCTTTGCGAAGTAATAAGCATTTTGAAAAGTGAATAAGTAAAGTAAGAAAAGAAGATAGAATTTCAGTTTTAAGGAGTATGCTTTGAGAAGTACTAAGTATTTAGAAAATTGAATAAGTAAAGTAAGAAAAGAAGATAGAATTTCAGTTTTAAGGAGTATGCTTTGAGAAGTAATAAG
This sequence comes from Loxodes magnus, assembly GCA_946699065.1. NCBI lineage: Eukaryota > Ciliophora > Karyorelictea > Loxodida > Loxodidae > Loxodes > Loxodes magnus. The sequence goes on along the minus strand of CAMPDV010006110.1, from coordinate 9,593 downwards.
TATTTTGAAAAGTGAATAAGTAAAGTAAGAAAAGAAGAAAGAATTTCAGTTTTAAGGAGTATGCTTTGAGAAGTAATAAGCATTTTGAAAAGTGAAGAAGTAAAGTAAGAAAAGAAAATAGAATTTCAGTTTTAAGTAGTATGCTTTGAGAAGTATTAAGTATTTAGAAAAGTGAAGAAGTAAAGTAAGAAAAGAAGATAGAATTTCAGTTTTAAGGAGTATGCTTTGAGAAGTAATAAGTATTTCGGAGAGTGAATAAGTAAAGTAAGAAAAGAAGAAAGAATTTCAGTTTTAAGTAGTATGCTTTGAGAAGTAATAAGTATTTAGAAAAGTGAAGAAGTAAAGTAAGAAAAGAAGATGGAATTTCAGTTTTAAGGAGTATGCTTTGAGAAGTAATAAGTATTTCGGAGAGTGAATAAGTAAAGTAAGAAAAGAAGAAAGAATTTCAGTTTTAAGTAGTATGCTTTGAGAAGTAATAAGTATTTAGAAAAGTGAAGAAGTAAAGTAAGAAAAGAAGATAGAATTTCAGTTTTAATTAGTATGCTTTGAGAAGTAATAAGTATTTTGAAAAGTGAATAAGTAAAGTATGAAAAGAAGGTAGAATTTCAGTTTTAAGTAGTATGCTTTGAGAAGTAATAAGTATTTAGAAAAGTGAATAAGTAAAGTAAGAAAAGAAGATGGAATTTCAGTTTTAAGTAGTATGCTTTGACAAGTAATAAGTATTTTGAAAAGTGAAGAAGTAAAGTAAGAAAAGAAGATAGAATTTCAGTTTTAAGGAGTATGCTTTGCGAAGTAATAAGTATTTTGAAAAGTGAATAAGTAAAGTAAGAAAAGAAGATAGAATTTCAGTTTTAAGTAGTATGCTTTGAGAAGTAATAAGTATTTAGAAAAGTGAATAAGTAAAGTAAGAAAAGAAGATAGAATTTAAGTTTTAAGGAGTATGCTTTGAGAAGTAATAAGTATTTCGGAGAGTGAATAAGTAAAGTAAGAAAAGAAGATATAATTTCAGTTTTAAGGAGTATGCTTTGAGAAGTAATAAGTATTTTTAAAAGTGAAGAAGTAAAGTAAGAAAAGAATAAAGAATTTCAGTTTTAAGTAGTATGCTTTGAGAAGTAATAAGTATTTAGAAAAGTGAATAAGTAAAGTAAGAAAAGAAAATAGAATTTCAGTTTTAAGGAGTATGCTTTGCGAAGTAATAAGCATTTTGAAAAGTGAATAAGTAAAGTAAGAAAAGAAGAAAGAATTTCAGTTTTAAGTAGTATGCTTTGAGAAGTAATATGTATTTTGAAAAGTGAAGAAGTAAAGTAAGAAAAGAAGATAGAATTTCAGTTTTAAGTAGTATGCTTTGAGAAGTAATAAGTATTTTTAAAAGTGAAGAAGTAAAGTAAGAAAAGAAAATAGAATTTCAGTTTTAAGGAGTATGCTTTGCGAAGTAATAAGTATTTCAAAAAGTGAAGAAGTAAAGTAAGAAAAGAAGATAGAATTTCAGTTTTAAGGAGTATGCTTTGACAAGTAATAAGTATTTAGAAAAGTGAGGAAGTAAAGTATGAAAAGAAGGTAGAATTTCAGTTTTAAGGAGTATGCTTTGAGAAGTAATAAGTATTTTTAAAAGTGAAGAAGTAAAGTAAGAAAAGAAGATAGAATTTCAGTTTTAAGTAGTATGCTTTGACATGTAATAAGTATTTCGGAGAGTGAATAAGTAAAGTAAGAAAAGAAGATATAATTTCAGTTTTAAGGAGTATGCTTTGCGAAGTAATAAGCATTTTGAAAAGTGAATAAGTAAAGTAAGAAAAGAAGATAGAATTTCAGTTTTAAGTAGTATGCTTTGAGAAGTAATAAGTATTTAGAAAAGTGAAGAAGTAAAGTAAGAAAAGAAGATAGAATTTCAGTTTTAAGGAGTATGCTTTGAGAAGTAATAAGTATTTAGAAAAGTGAAGAAGTAAAGTAAGAAAAGAAGATAGAATTTCAGTTTTAATTAGTATGCTTTGAGAAGTAATAAGTATTTTGAAAAGTGAATAAGTAAAGTATGAAAAGAAGGTAGAATTTCAGTTTTAAGTAGTATGCTTTGAGAAGTAATAAGTATTTAGAAAAGTGAATAAGTAAAGTAAGAAAAGAAGAAAGAATTTCAGTTTTAAGTAGTATGCTTTGACAAGTAATAAGTATTTAGAAAAGTGAAGAAGTAAAGTAAGAAAAGAAGATAGAATTTCAGTTTTAAGTAGTATGCTTTGAGAAGTAATAAGTATTTTGAAAAGTGAAGAAGTAAAGTAAGAAAAGAAGATAGAATTTCAGTTTTAAGGAGTATGCTTTGAGAAGTAATAAGTATTTTGAAAAGTGAAGAAGTAAAGTAAGAAAAGAAGATAGAATTTCAATTTTAAGTAGTATGCTTTGACAAGTAATAAGTATTTTGAAAAGTGAATAAGTAAAGTAAGAAAAGAAGATAGAATTTCAGTTTTAAGGAGTATGCTTTGAGAAGTAATAAGTATTTCGGAGAGTCAATAAGTAAAGTATGAAAAGAAGGTAGAATTTCAGTTTTAAGTAGTATGCTTTGAGAAGTAATAAGTATTTTTAAAAGTGAAGAAGTAAAGTAAGAAAAGAATAAAGAATTTCAGTTTTAAGTAGTATGCTTTGAGAAGTAATAAGTATTTAGAAAAGTGAATAAGTAAAGTAAGAAAAGAAAATAGAATTTCAGTTTTAAGGAGTATGCTTTGAGAAGTAATAAGTATTTCGGAGAGTGAATAAGTAAAGTAAGAAAAGAAGAAAGAATTTCAGTTTTAAGTAGTATGCTTTGAGAAGTAATATGTATTTTGAAAAGTGAAGAAGTAAAGTAAGAAAAGAAGATAGAATTTCAGTTTTAAGGAGTATGCTTTGAGAAGTAATAAGTATTTTTAAAAGTGAAGAAGTAAAGTAAGAAAAGAAAATAGAATTTCAGTTTTAAGGAGTATGCTTTGCGAAGTAATAAGTATTTTTAAAAGTGAAGAAGTAAAGTAAGAAAAGAAGATAGAATTTCAGTTTTAAGGAGTATGCTTTGACAAGTAATAAGTATTTAGAAAAGTGAGGAAGTAAAGTATGAAAAGAAGGTAGAATTTCAGTTTTAAGGAGTATGCTTTGAGAAGTAATAAGTATTTAGAAAAGTGAAGAAGTAAAGTAAGAAAAGAAGATAGAATTTCAGTTTTAAGGAGTATGCTTTGAGAAGTAATAAGTATTTAGAAAAGTGAAGAAGTAAAGTAAGAAAAGAAGATAGAATTTCAGTTTTAATAAGTATGCTTTGAGAAGTAATAAGTATTTAGAAAAGTGAAGAAGTAAAGTAAGAAAAGAAGATATAATTTCAATTTTAAGGAGTATGCTTTGAGAAGTAATAAGTATTTCGAAAAGTGAAGAAGTAAAGTAAGAAAAGAAGATATAATTTCAATTTTAAGGAGTATGCTTTGAGAAGTAATAAGTATTTCGGATAGTGAATAGATAAAGTAAGAAAAGAAGATATAATTTCAATTTTAAGTAGTATGCTTTGAGAAGTAATAAGTATTTAGAAAAGTGAATAAGTAAAGTAAGAAAAGAAGATATAATTTCAATTTTAAGGAGTATGCTTTGAGAAGTAATAAGTATTTTGAAAAGTGAAGAAGTAAAGTAAGAAAAAAAGATAGAATTTCAGTTTTAAGTAGTATGCTTTGAGAAGTAATAAGTATTTAGAAAAGTGAAGAAGTAAAGTAAGAAAAGAAAATAGAATTTCAGTTTTAAGGAGTATGCTTTGCGAAGTAATAAGTATTTAGAAAAGTGAATAAGTAAAGTAAGAAAAGAAGATAGAATTTCAGTTTTAAGTAGTATGCTTTGAGAAGTAATAAGTATTTCGGAGAGTGAATAAGTAAAGCAAGAAAAGAAGATAGAATTTCAGTTTTAAGGAGTATGCTTTGAGAAGTAATAAGTATTTTGAAAAGTGAAGAAGTAAAGTAAGGGGGGGGGGTAGAATTTCAGATTTAAGTAGTATGCTTTGAGAAGTAATAAGTATTTAGAAAAGTGAAGAAGTAAAGTAAGAAAAGAAGGTAGAATTTCAGATTTAAGTAGTATGCTTTGACAAGTAATAAGTATTTAGAAAAGTGAAGAAGTAAAGTAAGAAAAGAAGATATTATTTCAGTTTTAAGTAGTATGCTTTGACAAGTAATAAGTATTTTGAAAAGTGAATAAGTAAAGTAAGAAAAGAAGATAGAATTTCAGTTTTAAGGAGTATGCTTTGAGAATTAATAAGCATTTTGAAAAGTGAATAAGTAAAGTAAGAAAAGAAGATATAATTTCAGTTTTAAAAAGTATGCTTTGACAAGTAATAAGTATTTAGAAAAGTGAATAAGTAAAGTAAGAAAAGAAGATATAATTTCAGTTTTAAGGAGTATGCTTTGAGAAGTAATAAGTATTTTGAAAATTGAATAAATAAAGTAAGAAAAGAAGGTAGAATTTCAATTTTAAGGAGTATGCTTTGAGAATTAATAAGCATTTTGAAAAGTGAAGAAGTAAAGTAAGAAAAGAAGATATAATTTCAGTTTTAAGGAGTATGCTTTGAGAAGTAATAAGTATTTAGAAAAGTGAATAAGTAAAGTAAGAAAAGAAGATATAATTTCAGTTTTAAGGAGTATGCTTTGAGAAGTAATAAGTATTTTGAAAATTGAATAAATAAAGTAAGAAAAGAAGGTAGAATTTCAATTTTAAGGAGTATGCTTTGAGAATTAATAAGCATTTTGAAAAGTGAAGAAGTAAAGTAAGAAAAAAAGATAGAATTTCAATTTTAAGTAGTATGCTTTGAGAAGTAATAAGTATTTTGAAAAGTGAATAAGTAAAGTATGAAAAGAAGGTAGAATTTCAGTTTTAAGTAGTATGCTTTGAGAAGTAATAAGTATTTAGAAAAGTGAATAAGTAAAGTAAGAAAAGAAGAAAGAATTTCAGTTTTAAGTAGTATGCTTTGACAAGTAATAAGTATTTAGAAAAGTGAAGAAGTAAAGTAAGAAAAGAAGATAGAATTTCAGTTTTAAGGAGTATGCTTTGAGAAGTAATAAGTATTTTGAAAAGTGAAGAAGTAAAGTAAGAAAAGAAGATAGAATTTCAGTTTTAAGGAGTATGCTTTGAGAAGTAATAAGTATTTTGAAAAGTGAAGAAGTAAAGTAAGAAAAGAAGATAGAATTTCAATTTTAAGGAGTATGCTTTGAGAAGTAATAAGTATTTCGGAGAGTGAATAGATAAAGTAAGAAAAGAAGATAGAATTTCAGTTTTAAGTAGTATGCTTTGAGAAGTAATAAGTATTTCGGAGAGTGAATAAGTAAAGCAAGAAAAGAAGATAGAATTTCAGTTTTAAGTAGTATGCTTTGAGAAGTAATAGATATTTAAAAAAGTGAAGAAGTAAAGTAAGAAAAGAAGATAGAATTTCAGTTTTAAGTAGTATGCTTTGACAAGTAATAAGTATTTAGAAAATTGAATAAGTAAAGTAAGAAAAGAAGATAGAATTTCAATTTTAAGTAGTATGCTTTGACAAGTAATAAGTATTTAGAAAAGTGAAGAAGTAAAGTAAGAAAAGAAGATATAATTTCAGTTTTAAGGAGTATGCTTTGAGAAGTAATAAGTATTTTGAAAATTGAATAAATAAAGTAAGAAAAGAAGGTAGAATTTCAATTTTAAGGAGTATGCTTTGAGAAGTAATAAGTATTTCGGAGAGTGAATAAGTAAAGTAAGAAAAGAAGATAGAATTTCAGTTTTAAGTAGTATGCTTTGACATGTAATAAGTATTTCGGAGAGTGAATAAGTAAAGTAAGAAAAGAAGATATAATTTCAGTTTTAAGGAGTATGCTTTGAGAAGTACTAAGTATTTTGAAAAGTGAAGAAGTAAAGTAAGAAAAGAAGATAGAATTTCAGTTTTAAGTAGTATGCTTTGAGAATTAATAAGCATTTTGAAAAGTGAAGAAGTAAAGTAAGACAAGAAGATATAATTTCAGTTTTAAGGAGTATGCTTTGAGAAGTAATAAGTATTTAGAAAAGTGAATAAGTAAAGTAAGAAAAGAAGATAGAATTTCAGTTTTAAGGAGTATGCTTTGAGAAGTAATAAGTATTTAGAAAAGTGAAGAAGTAAAGTAAGAAAAGAAGATAGATTTTAATTTTAAGTAGTATGCTTTGACAAGTAATAAGTATTTTGAAAAGTGAATAAGTAAAGTAAGAAAAGAAGATAGAATTTCATTTTTAAGTAGTATGCTTTGAGAAGTAATAAGTATTTCGGAGAGTGAATAGATAAAGTAAGAAAAGAAGATAGAATTTCAGTTTTAAGTAGTATGCTTTGAGAAGTAATAAGTATTTAGAAAAGTGAATAAGTAAAGTAAGAAAAGAAGATAGAATTTCAGTTTTAAGTAGTATGCTTTGACATGTAATAAGTATTTCGGAGAGTGAATAAGTAAAGTAAGAAAAGAAGATATAATTTCAGTTTTAAGGAGTATGCTTTGAGAAGTACTAAGTATTTTGAAAAGTGAAGAAGTAAAGTAAGAAAAGAAGATAGAATTTCAGTTTTAAGTAGTATGCTTTGAGAAGTAATAAGTATTTAGAAAAGTGAAGAAGTAAAGTAAGAAAAGAAGATAGAATTTCAGTTTTAATGAGTATGCTTTGAGAAGTAATAAGTATTTAGAAAAGTGAAGAAGTAAAGTAAGAAAAGAAGATAGATTTTAATTTTAAGTAGTATGCTTTGACAAGTAATAAGTATTTTGAAAAGTGAATAAGTAAAGTAAGAAAAGAAGATAGAATTTCATTTTTAAGTAGTATGCTTTGAGAAGTAATAAGTATTTCGGAGAGTGAATAGATAAAGTAAGAAAAGAAGATAGAATTTCAGTTTTAAGTAGTATGCTTTGAGAAGTAATAAGTATTTAGAAAAGTGAAGAAGTAAAGTAAGAAAAGAAGATAGAATTTCAGTTTTAATATGCTTTGAGAAGTAATAAGTATTTTGAAAAGTGAAGAAGTAAAGTAAGAAAAGAAGATAGAATTTCAGTTTTAAGTAGTATGCTTTGAGAAGTAATATGTATTTTGAAAAGTGAAGAAGTAAAGTAAGAAAAAAAGATAGAATTTCAGTTTTAAGGAGTATGTTTTGCGAAGTAATAAGCATTTTGAAAAGTGAAGAAGTAAAGTAAGAAAAGAAAATAGAATTTCAGTTTTAAGGAGTATGCTTTGCGAAGTAATAAGTATTTCAGAGAGTGAATAAGTAAAGTAAGAAAAGAAGATAGAATTTCAATTTTAAGGAGTATGCTTTGAGAAGTAATAAGTATTTTTAAAAGTGAAGAAGTAAAGTAAGAAAAGAAGATATAATTTCAATTTTAAGTAGTATGCTTTGACAAGTAATAAGTATTTAGAAAAGTGAAGAAGTAAAGTAAGAAAAGATGAAAGAGTTTCAGTTTTAAGTAGTATGCTTTGAGAAGTAATAAGTATTTAGAAAAGTGAAGAAGTAAAGTAAGAAAAGAAGATAGATTTTAATTTTAAGTAGTATGCTTTGACAAGTAATAAGTATTTTGAAAAGTGAATAAGTAAAGTAAGAAAAGAAGATAGAATTTCATTTTTAAGTAGTATGCTTTGAGAAGTAATAAGTATTTCGGAGAGTGAATAGATAAAGTAAGAAAAGAAGATAGAATTTCAGTTTTAAGTAGTATGCTTTGAGAAGTAATAAGTATTTAGAAAAGTGAAGAAGTAAAGTAAGAAAAGAAGATAGAATTTCAGTTTTAATATGCTTTGAGAAGTAATAAGTATTTTGAAAAGTGAAGAAGTAAAGTAAGAAAAGAAGATAGAATTTCAGTTTTAAGTAGTATGCTTTGAGAAGTAATATGTATTTTGAAAAGTGAAGAAGTAAAGTAAGAAAAAAAGATAGAATTTCAGTTTTAAGGAGTATGTTTTGCGAAGTAATAAGCATTTTGAAAAGTGAAGAAGTAAAGTAAGAAAAGAAAATAGAATTTCAGTTTTAAGGAGTATGCTTTGCGAAGTAATAAGTATTTCAGAGAGTGAATAAGTAAAGTAAGAAAAGAAGATAGAATTTCAATTTTAAGGAGTATGCTTTGAGAAGTAATAAGTATTTTTAAAAGTGAAGAAGTAAAGTAAGAAAAGAAGATATAATTTCAATTTTAAGTAGTATGCTTTGACAAGTAATAAGTATTTAGAAAAGTGAAGAAGTAAAGTAAGAAAAGATGAAAGAGTTTCAGTTTTAAGTAGTATGCTTTGAGAAGTAATAGATATTTAAAAAAGTGAAGAAGTAAAGTAAGAAAAGAAGATAGAATTTCAGTTTTAAGTAGTATGCTTTGAGAAGTAATAAGTATTTTGAAAAGTGAATAAGTAAAGTATGAAAAGAAGGTAGAATTTCAGTTTTAAGGAGTATGCTTTGAGAAGTAATAAGTATTTCGGAGAGTGAATAAGTAAAGTAAGAAAAGAAAATAGAATTTCAGTTTTAAGTAGTATGCTTTGAGAAGTAATAAGTATTTTGAAAAGTGAATAAGTAAAGTAAGAAAAGAAGATAGAATTTCAGTTTTAAGTAGTATGCTTTGAGAAGTACTAAGTATTTAGAAAAGTGAAGAAGTAAAGTAAGAAAAGAAGGTAGAATTTCAGATTTAAGTAGTATGCTTTGAGAAGTAATAAGTATTTCGGAGAGTGAATAAGTAAAGTAAGAAAAGAAAATAGAATTTCAGTTTTAAGTAGTATGCTTTGAGAAGTAATAAGCATTTTGAAAAGTGAATAAGTAAAGTAAGAAAAGAAGATATAATTTTAGTTTTAAGGAGTATGCTTTGAGAAGTAATAAGTATTTTGAAAAGTGAAGAAGTAAAGTAAGAAAAGAAGATAGAATTTCAATTTTAAGGAGTATGCTTTGAGAAGTAATAAGTATTTCGAAAAGTGAAGAAGTAAAGTAAGAAAAGAAGATATAATTTCAATTTTAAGTAGTATGCTTTGACAAGTAATAAGTATTTAGAAAAGTGAAGAAGTAAAGTAAGAAAAGATGAAAGAGTTTCAGTTTTAATGAGTATGCTTTGAGAAGTAATAAGTATTTAGAAAAGTGAATAAGTAAAGTAAGAAAAGAAGATATAATTTCAGTTTTAAGGAGTATGCTTTGAGAAGTAATAAGTATTTTGAAAAGTGAATAAGTAAAGTATGAAAAGAAGGTAGAATTTCAGTTTTAAGGAGTATGCTTTGAGAAGTAATAAGTATTTCGGAGAGTGAATAAGTAAAGTAAGAAAAGAAAATAGAATTTCAGTTTTAAGGAGTATGCTTTGCGAAGTAATAAGTATTTTTAAAAGTGAAGAAGTAAAGTAAGAAAAGAAGATAGAATTTCAGTTTTAAGGAGTATGCTTTGAGAAGTACTAAGTATTTAGAAAAGTGAAGAAGTAAAGTAAGAAAAGAAGGTAGAATTTCAGATTTTAGTAGTATGCTTTGAGAAGTAATAAGTATTTCGGAGAGTGAATAAGTAAAGTAAGAAAAGAAAATAGAATTTCAGTTTTAAGTAGTATGCTTTGAGAAGTAATAAGCATTTTGAAAAGTGAATAAGTAAAGTAAGAAAAGAAGATATAATTTTAGTTTTAAGGAGTATGCTTTGAGAAGTAATAAGTCTT
>CAMPDV010006109.1:0-22532 GCA_946699065.1 Loxodes magnus | reverse complement strand
ACTCCTTAAATCTGAAATTCTTTTATCTTTTCTTACTTTACTTCTTCACTTTTCTAAATACTTATTACTTCTCAAAGCATACTCCTTAAAACTGAAATTCTTTTATCTTTTATTACTTTACTTCTTCACTTTTCTAAATACTTATTACTTCTCAAAGCATACTCCTTACTTATTACTTCTCAAAGCATACTCCTTAATACTGAAATTCTATTATCTTTTCTTACTTTACTTCTTCACTTTTCTAAATACTTATTACTTCTCAAAGCATACTCCTTAAAACAGAAATTCTATCTTCTTTTCTTACTTTACTTCTTCACTTTTCTAAATACTTATTACTTCTCAAAGCATACTCCTTAAAACTGAAATTCTTTTATCTTTTATTACTTTACTTCTTCACTTTTCTAAATACTTATTACTTCTCAAAGCATACTCCTTAAAACTGAAATTCTATTATCTTTTCTTACTTTACTTCTTCACTTTTCTAAATACTTATTACTTCTCAAAGCATACTCCTTAAAACAGAAATTCTATTATCTTTTCTTACTTTACTTCTTCACTTTTCTAAATACTTATTACTTCTCAAAGCATACTCCTTAAATCTGAAATTCTATTATCTTTTCTTACTTTACTTCTTCACTTTTCTAAATACTTATTACTTCTCAAAGCATACTCCTTAAAACAGAAATTCTATTATCTTTTCTTACTTTACTTCTTCACTTTTCTAAATACTTATTACTTCTCAAAGCATACTCCTTAAAACTGAAATTCTTTTATCTTTTATTACTTTACTTCTTCACTTTTCTAAATACTTATTACTTCTCAAAGCATACTCCTTAAAACAGAAATTCTATTATCTTTTCTTACTTTACTTCTTCACTTTTCAAAATACTTATTACTTCTCAAAGCATACTCCTTAATACTGAAATTCTTTTATCTTTTCTTACTTTACTTCTTAATCTTTCTACTTTTCTAAATACTTATTACTTCTCAAAGCATACTCATTAAAACTGAAATTCTATTATCTTTTCTTACTTTACTTCTTCACTTTTCTAAATACTTATTACTTCTCAAAGCATACTCCTTAAAACTGAAATTCTATTATCTTTTCTTACTTTACTTCTTCACTTTTCAAAATACTTATTACTTCTCAAAGCATACTCCTTAAATCTGAAATTCTATTATCTTTTCTTACTTTACTTCTTCACTTTTCTAAATACTTATTACTTCTCAAAGCATACTCCTTAAATCTGAAATTCTATTATCTTTTCTTACTTTACTTCTTCACTTTTCTAAATACTTATTACTTCTCAAAGCATACTCCTTAAAACTGAAATTCTATTATCTTTTCTTACTTTACTTCTTCACTTTTCTAAATACTTATTACTTCTCAAAGAATACTCCTTAATACTGAAATTCTATTATCTTTTCTTACTTTACTTCTTCACTTTTCTAATACTTATTACTTCTCAAAGCATACTCCTTAAAACTGAAATTCTATTATCTTTTCTTACTTTACTTCTTCACTTTTCTAAATACTTATTACTTCTCAAAGCATACTCCTTAAAACTGAAATTCTATTATCTTTTATTACTTTACTTCTTCACTTTTCTAAATACTTATTACTTCTCAAAGCATACTCCTTAAAACTGAAATTCTATTATCTTTTCTTACTTTACTTCTTCACTTTTCTAAATATTATTACTTCTCAAAGCATACTCCTTAAAACTGAAATTCTATTATCTTTTCTTACTTTACTTCTTCACTTTTCTAAATACTTATTACTTCTCAAAGCATACTCCTTAATACTGAAATTCTATTATCTTTTCTTACTTTACTTCTTCACTTTTCTAAATACTTATTACTTCTCAAAGCATACTCCTTAATACTGAAATTCTATTATCTTTTCTTACTTTACTTCTTCACTTTTCTAAATACTTATTACTTCTCAAAGCATACTCCTTAATACTGAAATTCTATTATCTTTTCTTACTTTACTTCTTCACTTTTCTAAATACTTATTACTTCTCAAAGCATACTCCTTAATACAGAAATTCTATATCTTTTCTTACTTTACTTCTTCACTTTTCTAAATACTTATTACTTCTCAAAGCATACTCCTTAAAACTGAAATTCTATTATCTTTTATTACTTTACTTCTTCACTTTTCTAAATACTTATTACTTCTCAAAGCATACTCCTTAAAACAGAAATTCTATTATCTTTTCTTACTTTACTTCTTCACTTTTTCTAAATACTTATTACTTCTCAAAGCATACTCCTTAAAACAGAAATTCTATTATCTTTTCTTACTTTACTTCTTCACTTTTCTAAATACTTATTACTTCTCAAAGCATACTCCTTAAAACTGAAATTCTATTATCTTTTCTTACTTTACTTCTTCACTTTTCTAAATACTTATTACTTCTCAAAGCATACTCCTTAAAACTGAAATTCTATTATCTTTTCTTACTTTACTTCTTCACTTTTCTAAATACTTATTACTTCTCAAAGCATACTCCTTAATACTGAAATTCTATTATCTTTTCTTACTTTACTTCTTCACTTTTCTAAATACTTATTACTTCTCAAAGCATACTCCTTAAAACTGAAATTCTATTATCTTTTCTTACTTTACTTCTTCACTTTTCTAAATACTTATTACTTCTCAAAGCATACTCCTTAAAACTGAAATTCTATTATCTTTTCTTACTTTACTTCTTCACTTTTCTAAATACTTATTACTTCTCAAAGCATACTCCTTAAAACTGAAATTCTATTATCTTTTCTTACTTTACTTCTTCACTTTTCTAAATACTTATTACTTCTCAAAGCATACTCCTTAAAACAGAAATTCTATTATCTTTTCTTACTTTACTTCTTCACTTTTCTAAATACTTATTACTTCTCAAAGCATACTCCTTAAAACTGAAATTCTATTATCTTTTCTTACTTTACTTCTTCACTTTTCTAAATACTTATTACTTCTCAAAGCATACTCCTTAAAACTGAAATTCTATTATCTTTTCTTACTTTACTTCTTCACTTTTCTAAATACTTATTACTTCTCAAAGCATACTCCTTAAAACTGAAATTCTATTATCTTTTCTTACTTTACTTCTTCACTTTTCTAAATACTTATAACTTCTCAAAGCATACTCCTTAAAACTGAAATTCTATCTCTTTTCTTACTTTACTTCTTCACCTTTCAAAATACTTATTACTTCTCAAAGCATACTCCTTAAATCTGAAATTCTATCTTCTTTTCTTACTTTACTTCTTCACCTTTCAAAATACTTATTACTTCTCAAAGCATACTCCTTAATACTGAAATTCTATCTTCTTTTCTTACTTTACTTCTTCACCTTTCAAAATACTTATTACTTCTCAAAGCATACTCCTTAAATCTGAAATTCTATCTTCTTTTCTTACTTTACTTCTTCACCTTTCAAAATACTTATTACTTCTCAAAGCATACTCCTTAAATCTGAAATTCTATCTTCTTTTCTTACTTTACTTCTTCACTTTTCTAAATACTTATTACTTCTCAAAGCATACTCCTTAATACTGAAATTCTATATCTTTTCTTACTTTACTTCTTCACTTTTCTAAATACTTATTACTTCTCAAAGCATACTCCTTAAAACTGAAATTCTTTTATCTTTTCTTACTTTACTTCTTCACTTTTCTAAATACTTATTACTTCTCAAAGCATACTCCTTAAAACAGAAATTCTATTATCTTTTCTTACTTTACTTCTTCACTTTTCTAAATACTTATTACTTCTCAAAGCATACTCCTTAAAACTGAAATTCTATTATCTTTTCTTACTTTACTTCTTCACTTTTCTAAATACTTATTACTTCTCAAAGCATACTCCTTAATACTGAAATTCTATCTTCTTTTCTTACTTTACTTCTTCACTTTTCTAAATACTTATTACTTCTCAAAGCATACTCCTTAAAACTGAAATTCTATTATCTTTTCTTACTTTACTTCTTCACTTTTCTAAATACTTATTACTTCTCAAAGCATACTCCTTAAAACTGAAATTCTATTATCTTTTCTTACTTTACTTCTTCACTTTTCTAAATACTTATTACTTCTCAAAGCATACTCCTTAATACTGAAATTCTTTTATCTTTTATTACTTTACTTCTTCACTTTTCTAAATACTTATTACTTCTCAAAGCATACTCCTTAATACTGAAATTCTTTTATCTTTTATTACTTTACTTCTTCACTTTTCTAAATACTTATTACTTCTCAAAGCATACTCCTTAAAACTGAAATTCTATTATCTTTTCTTACTTTACTTCTTCACTTTTCTAAATACTTATTACTTCTCAAAGCATACTCCTTAAAACTGAAATTCTATTATCTTTTCTTACTTTACTTCTTCACTTTTCTAAATACTTATTACTTCTCAAAGCATACTCCTTAAAACTGAAATTCTATTATCTTTTCTTACTTTACTTCTTCACTTTTCAAAATACTTATTATCAATAAAAGCATACTCCTTAAAACAGAAATTCTATTATCTTTTCTTACTTTACTTCTTCACTTTTCAAAATACTTATTACTTCTCAAAGCATACTCCTTAAAACTGAAATTCTATTATCTTTTCTTACTTTACTTCTTCACTTTTCTAAATACTTATTACTTCTCAAAGCATACTCCTTAAAACTGAAATTCTATTATCTTTTCTTACTTTACTTCTTCACTTTTCTAAATACTTATTACTTCTCAAAGCATACTCCTTAAATCTGAAATTCTATCTTCTTTTCTTACTTTACTTCTTCACCTTTCAAAATACTTATTACTTCTCAAAGCATACTCCTTAATACTGAAATTCTATTATCTTTTCTTACTTTACTTCTTCACTTTTCTAAATACTTATTACTTCTCAAAGCATACTCCTTAATACTGAAATTCTATTATCTTTTCTTACTTTACTTCTTCACTTTTCTAAATACTTATTACTTCTCAAAGCATACTCCTTAATACTGAAATTCTATTATCTTTTCTTACTTTACTTCTTCACTTTTCTAAATACTTATTACTTCTCAAAGCATACTCCTTAAAACTGAAATTCTATTATCTTTTCTTACTTTACTTCTTCACTTTTCTAAATACTTATTACTTCTCAAAGCATACTCCTTAAAACTGAAATTCTTTTATCTTTTCTTACTTTACTTCTTCACTTTTCTAAATACTTATTACTTCTCAAAGCATACTCCTTAAAACTAAAATTCTATTATCTTTTCTTACTTTACTTCTTCACTTTTCAAAATACTTATTACTTCTCAAAGCATACTCCTTAAAACTGAAATTCTATTATCTTTTCTTACTTTACTTCTTCACTTTTCTAAATACTTATTACTTCTCAAAGCATACTCCTTAAAACTGAAATTCTATTATCTTTTCTTACTTTACTTCTTCACTTTTCTAAATACTTATTACTTCTCAAAGCATACTCCTTAAATCTGAAATTCTTTTATCTTTTCTTACTTTACTTCTTCACTTTTCTAAATACTTATTACTTCTCAAAGCATACTCCTTAAAACTGAAATTCTTTTATCTTTTCTTACTTTACTTCTTCACTTTTCAAAATACTTATTACTTCTCAAAGCATACTCCTTAATACTGAAATTCTATTATCTTTTCTTACTTTACTTCTTCACTTTTCTAAATACTTATTACTTCTCAAAGCATACTCCTTAATACTGAAATTCTTTTATCTTTTATTACTTTACTTCTTCACTTTTCTAAATACTTATTACTTCTCAAAGCATACTCCTTAAAACTGAAATTCTATCTTCTTTTCTTACTTTACTTCTTCACTTTTCTAAATACTTATTACTTCTCAAAGCATACTCCTTAATACTGAAATTCTATCTTCTTTTCTTACTTTACTTCTTCACTTTTCTAAATACTTATTACTTCTCAAAGCATACTCCTTAAAACTGAAATTCTATTATCTTTTCTTACTTTACTTCTTCACTTTTCTAAATACTTATTACTTCTCAAAGCATACTCCTTAATACTGAAATTCTATTATCTTTTCTTACTTTACTTCTTCACTTTTCTAAATACTTATTACTTCTCAAAGCATACTCCTTAAAACTGAAATTCTATTATCTTTTCTTACTTTACTTCTTCACTTTTCTAAATACTTATTACTTCTCAAAGCATACTCCTTAAAACTGAAATTCTTTTATCTTTTCTTACTTTACTTCTTCACTTTTCTAAATACTTATTACTTCTCAAAGCATACTCCTTAAAACTGAAATTCTTTTATCTTTTCTTACTTTACTTCTTCACTTTTCTAAATACTTATTACTTCTCAAAGCATACTCCTTAAAACTGAAATTCTATTATCTTTTCTTACTTTACTTCTTCACTTTTCTAAATACTTATTACTTCTCAAAGCATACTCCTTAAAACTAAAATTCTATTATCTTTTCTTACTTTACTTCTTCACTTTTCTAAATACTTATTACTTCTCAAAGCATACTCCTTAAAACTGAAATTCTTTTATCTTTTCTTACTTTACTTCTTCACTTTTCTAAATACTTATTACTTCTCAAAGCATACTCCTTAAAACTGAAATTCTATTATCTTTTCTTACTTTACTTCTTCACTTTTCTAAATACTTATTACTTCTCAAAGCATACTCCTTAAAACTGAAATTCTATCTTCTTTTCTTACTTTACTTCTTCACTTTTCTAAATACTTATTACTTCTCAAAGCATACTCCTTAATACTGAAATTCTTTTATCTTTTCTTACTTTACTTCTTCACTTTTCAAAATACTTATTACTTCTCAAAGCATACTCCTTAAAACTGAAATTCTATTATCTTTTCTTACTTTACTTCTTCACTTTTCTAAATACTTATTACTTCTCAAAGCATACTCCTTAAATCTGAAATTCTTTTATCTTTTCTTACTTTACTTCTTCACTTTTCTAAATACTTATTACTTCTCAAAGCATACTCATTAAAACTGAAATTCTATTATCTTTTCTTACTTTACTTCTTCACTTTTCTAAATACTTATTACTTCTCAAAGCATACTCCTTAATACTGAAATTCTTTTATCTTTTCTTACTTTACTTCTTCACTTTTCAAAATACTTATTACTTCTCAAAGCATACTCCTTAAAACTGAAATTCTATTATCTTTTCTTACTTTACTTCTTCACTTTTCTAAATACTTATTACTTCTCAAAGCATACTCCTTAAAACTGAAATTCTATCTTCTTTTCTTACTTTACTTCTTCACTTTTCTAAATACTTATTACTTCTCAAAGCATACTCCTTAAAACTGAAATTCTATTATCTTTTCTTACTTTACTTCTTCACTTTTCTAAATACTTATTACTTCTCAAAGCATACTCCTTAAAACTGAAATTCTATTATCTTTTCTTACTTTACTTCTTCACTTTTCTAAATACTTATTACTTCTCAAAGCATACTCCTTAAATCTGAAATTCTATCTTCTTTTCTTACTTTACTTCTTCACCTTTCAAAATACTTATTACTTCTCAAAGCATACTCCTTAATACTGAAATTCTATTATCTTTTCTTACTTTACTTCTTCACTTTTCTAAATACTTATTACTTCTCAAAGCATACTCCTTAATACTGAAATTCTATTATCTTTTCTTACTTTACTTCTTCACTTTTCTAAATACTTATTACTTCTCAAAGCATACTCCTTAATACTGAAATTCTATTATCTTTTCTTACTTTACTTCTTCACTTTTCCAAATACTTATTACTTCTCAAAGCATACTCCTTAAAACTGAAATTCTATTATCTTTTCTTACTTTACTTCTTCACTTTTCTAAATACTTATTACTTCTCAAAGCATACTCCTTAAAACTGAAATTCTATTATCTTTTCTTACTTTACTTCTTCACTTTTCTAAATACTTATTACTTCTCAAAGCATACTCCTTAAAACTGAAATTCTATTATCTTTTCTTACTTTACTTCTTCACTTTTCAAAATACTTATTACTTCTCAAAGCATACTCCTTAAAACTGAAATTCTATCTTCTTTTCTTACTTTACTTCTTCACTTTTCAAAATACTTATTACTTCTCAAAGCATACTCCTTAATACTGAAATTCTATTATCTTTTCTTACTTTACTTCTTCACTTTTCTAAATACTTATTACTTCTCAAAGCATACTCCTTAAAACTGAAATTCTTTTATCTTTTATTACTTTACTTCTTCACTTTTCTAAATACTTATTACTTCTCAAAGCATACTCCTTAAAACTGAAATTCTATCTTCTTTTCTTACTTTACTTCTTCACTTTTCTAAATACTTATTACTTCTCAAAGCATACTCCTTAAAACTGAAATTCTATTATCTTTTCTTACTTTACTTCTTCACTTTTCTAAATACTTATTACTTCTCAAAGCATACTCCTTAAAACTGAAATTCTATTATCTTTTCTTACTTTACTTCTTCACTTTTCTAAATACTTATTACTTCTCAAAGCATACTCCTTAAAACTGAAATTCTATTATCTTTTCTTACTTTACTTCTTCACTTTTCTAAATACTTATTACTTCTCAAAGCATACTCCTTAATACTGAAATTCTATTATCTTTTCTTACTTTACTTCTTCACTTTTCTAAATACTTATTACTTCTCAAAGCATACTCCTTAAAACTGAAATTCTTTTATCTTTTATTACTTTACTTCTTCACTTTTCTAAATACTTATTACTTCTCAAAGCATACTCCTTAAAACTGAAATTCTATCTTCTTTTCTTACTTTACTTCTTCACTTTTCTAAATACTTATTACTTCTCAAAGCATACTCCTTAATACTGAAATTCTATTATCTTTTCTTACTTTACTTCTTCACTTTTCTAAATACTTATTACTTCTCAAAGCATACTCCTTAAAACAGAAATTCTATTATCTTTTCTTACTTTACTTCTTCACTTTTCTAAATACTTATTACTTCTCAAAGCATACTCCTTAAAACTGAAATTCTTTTATCTTTTATTACTTTACTTCTTCACTTTTCTAAATACTTATTACTTCTCAAAGCATACTCCTTAAAACTGAAATTCTATCTTCTTTTCTTACTTTACTTCTTCACTTTTCTAAATACTTATTACTTCTCAAAGCATACTCCTTAATACTGAAATTCTATCTTCTTTTCTTACTTTACTTCTTCACTTTTCAAAATACTTATTACTTCTCAAAGCATACTCCTTAAAACTGAAATTCTATTATCTTTTCTTACTTTACTTCTTCACTTTTCTAAATACTTATTACTTCTCAAAGCATACTCCTTAATACTGAAATTCTATCTTCTTTTCTTACTTTACTTCTTCACTTTTCTAAATACTTATTACTTCTCAAAGCATACTCCTTAAAACAGAAATTCTATTATCTTTTCTTACTTTACTTCTTCACTTTTCTAAATACTTATTACTTCTCAAAGCATACTCCTTAATACTGAAATTCTATCTTCTTTTCTTACTTTACTTCTTCACTTTTCAAAATACTTATTACTTCTCAAAGCATACTCCTTAAAACTGAAATTCTATCTTCTTTTCTTACTTTACTTCTTCACTTTTCAAAATACTTATTACTTCTCAAAGCATACTCCTTAATACTGAAATTCTATTATCTTTTCTTACTTTACTTCTTCACTTTTCTAAATACTTATTACTTCTCAAAGCATACTCCTTAAAACTGAAATTCTATTATCTTTTCTTACTTTACTTCTTCACTTTTCTAAATACTTATTACTTCTCAAAGCATACTCCTTAAATCTGAAATTCTATCTTCTTTTCTTACTTTACTTCTTCACCTTTCAAAATACTTATTACTTCTCAAAGCATACTCCTTAAATCTGAAATTCTATCTTCTTTTCTTACTTTACTTCTTCACTTTTCTAAATACTTATTACTTCTCAAAGCATACTCCTTAATACTGAAATTCTATTATCTTTTCTTACTTTACTTCTTCACTTTTCTAAATACTTATTACTTCTCAAAGCATACTCCTTAATACTGAAATTCTATCTTCTTTTCTTACTTTACTTCTTCACTTTTCAAAATACTTATTACTTCTCAAAGCATACTCCTTAAAACAGAAATTCTATTATCTTTTCTTACTTTACTTCTTCACTTTTCTAAATACTTATTACTTCTCAAAGCATACTCCTTAAAACTGAAATTCTATTATCTTTTCTTACTTTACTTCTTCACTTTTCTAAATACTTATTACTTCTCAAAGCATACTCATTAAAACTGAAATTCTATTATCTTTTCTTACTTTACTTCTTCACTTTTCAAAATACTTATTACTTCTCAAAGCATACTCCTTAATACTGAAATTCTTTTATCTTTTATTACTTTACTTCTTCACTTTTCTAAATACTTATAACTTCTCAAAGCATACTCCTTAAAACTGAAATTCTATCTTCTTTTCTTACTTTACTTCTTCACCTTTCAAAATACTTATTACTTCTCAAAGCATACTCCTTAAATCTGAAATTCTATCTTCTTTTCTTACTTTACTTCTTCACCTTTCAAAATACTTATTACTTCTCAAAGCATACTCCTTAAATCTGAAATTCTATCTTCTTTTCTTACTTTACTTCTTCACTTTTCCAAATACTTATTACTTCTCAAAGCATACTCCTTAAAACTGAAATTCTATTATCTTTTCTTACTTTACTTCTTCACTTTTCTAAATACTTATTACTTCTCAAAGCATACTCCTTAATACTGAAATTCTATCTTCTTTTCTTACTTTACTTCTTCACTTTTCTAAATACTTATTACTTCTCAAAGCATACTCCTTAAAACAGAAATTCTATTATCTTTTCTTACTTTACTTCTTCACTTTTCTAAATACTTATTACTTCTCAAAGCATACTCCTTAAAACTGAAATTCTATTATCTTTTCTTACTTTACTTCTTCACTTTTCTAAATACTTATTACTTCTCAAAGCATACTCCTTAAAACTGAAATTCTATTATCTTTTCTTACTTTACTTCTTCACTTTTCTAAATACTTATTACTTCTCAAAGCATACTCCTTAAAACTGAAATTCTATTATCTTTTCTTACTTTACTTCTTCACTTTTCTAAATACTTATTACTTCTCAAAGCATACTCCTTAAAACTGAAATTCTATTATCTTTTATTACTTTACTTCTTCACTTTTCTAAATACTTATTACTTCTCAAAGCATACTCCTTAAAACTGAAATTCTATTATCTTTTCTTACTTTACTTCTTCACTTTTCTAAATACTTATTACTTCTCAAAGCATACTCCTTAAAACAGAAATTCTATTATCTTTTCTTACTTTACTTCTTCACTTTTCTAAATACTTATTACTTCTCAAAGCATACTCCTTAAAACAGAAATTCTATTATCTTTTATTACTTTACTTCTTCACTTTTCTAAATACTTATTACTTCTCAAAGCATACTCCTTAAAACTGAAATTCTATTATCTTTTCTTACTTTACTTCTTCACTTTTCTAAATACTTATTACTTCTCAAAGCATACTCCTTAAAACTGAAATTCTATTATCTTTTCTTACTTTACTTCTTCACTTTTCAAAATACTTATTACTTCTCAAAGCATACTCCTTAATACTGAAATTCTATTATCTTTTCTTACTTTACTTCTTCACTTTTCTAAATACTTATTACTTCTCAAAGCATACTCCTTAAAACTGAAATTCTATTATCTTTTCTTACTTTACTTCTTCACTTTTCTAAATACTTATTACTTCTCAAAGCATACTCCTTAAAACAGAAATTCTATTATCTTTTCTTACTTTACTTCTTCACTTTTCTAAATACTTATTACTTCTCAAAGCATACTCCTTAAAACTGAAATTCTATCTTCTTTTCTTACTTTACTTCTTCACCTTTCAAAATACTTATTACTTCTCAAAGCATACTCCTTAAATCTGAAATTCTATCTTCTTTTCTTACTTTACTTCTTCACCTTTCAAAATACTTATTACTTCTCAAAGCATACTCCTTAAATCTGAAATTCTATCTTCTTTTCTTACTTTACTTCTTCACTTTTCCAAATACTTATTACTTCTCAAAGCATACTCCTTAAAACTGAAATTCTATTATCTTTTCTTACTTTACTTCTTCACTTTTCTAAATACTTATTACTTCTCAAAGCATACTCCTTAATACTGAAATTCTATCTTCTTTTCTTACTTTACTTCTTCACTTTTCTAAATACTTATTACTTCTCAAAGCATACTCCTTAAAACAGAAATTCTATTATCTTTTCTTACTTTACTTCTTCACTTTTCTAAATACTTATTACTTCTCAAAGCATACTCCTTAAAACTGAAATTCTATTATCTTTTCTTACTTTACTTCTTCACTTTTCTAAATACTTATTACTTCTCAAAGCATACTCCTTAAAACTGAAATTCTATTATCTTTTCTTACTTTACTTCTTCACTTTTCTAAATACTTATTACTTCTCAAAGCATACTCCTTAAAACTGAAATTCTATTATCTTTTCTTACTTTACTTCTTCACTTTTCTAAATACTTATTACTTCTCAAAGCATACTCCTTAAAACTGAAATTCTTTTATCTTTTATTACTTTACTTCTTCACTTTTCTAAATACTTATTACTTCTCAAAGCATACTCCTTAAAACTGAAATTCTTTTATCTTTTCTTACTTTACTTCTTCACTTTTCTAAATACTTATTACTTCTCAAAGCATACTCCTTAAAACTGAAATTCTATCTTCTTTTCTTACTTTACTTCTTCACTTTTCAAAATACTTATTACTTCTCAAAGCATACTCCTTAATACTGAAATTCTATTATCTTTTCTTACTTTACTTCTTCACTTTTCTAAATACTTATTACTTCTCAAAGCATACTCCTTAAAACAGAAATTCTATTATCTTTTCTTACTTTACTTCTTCACTTTTCTAAATACTTATTACTTCTCAAAGCATACTCCTTAAAACAGAAATTCTATTATCTTTTATTACTTTACTTCTTCACTTTTCTAAATACTTATTACTTCTCAAAGCATACTCCTTAAAACTGAAATTCTATTATCTTTTCTTACTTTACTTCTTCACTTTTCTAAATACTTATTACTTCTCAAAGCATACTCCTTAAAACTGAAATTCTATTATCTTTTCTTACTTTACTTCTTCACTTTTCAAAATACTTATTACTTCTCAAAGCATACTCCTTAATACTGAAATTCTATTATCTTTTCTTACTTTACTTCTTCACTTTTCTAAATACTTATTACTTCTCAAAGCATACTCCTTAAAACTGAAATTCTATTATCTTTTCTTACTTTACTTCTTCACTTTTCTAAATACTTATTACTTCTCAAAGCATACTCCTTAAAACAGAAATTCTATTATCTTTTCTTACTTTACTTCTTCACTTTTCTAAATACTTATTACTTCTCAAAGCATACTCCTTAAAACTGAAATTCTTTTATCTTTTATTACTTTACTTCTTCACTTTTCTAAATACTTATTACTTCTCAAAGCATACTCCTTAAAACTGAAATTCTATTATCTTTTCTTACTTTACTTCTTCACTTTTCTAAATACTTATTACTTCTCAAAGCATACTCCTTAATACTGAAATTCTATCTTCTTTTCTTACTTTACTTCTTCACTTTTCCAAATACTTATTACTTCTCAAAGCATACTCCTTAAAACTGAAATTCTATTATCTTTTCTTACTTTACTTCTTCACTTTTCTAAATACTTATTACTTCTCAAAGCATACTCCTTAAAACTGAAATTCTATTATCTTTTCTTACTTTACTTCTTCACTTTTCTAAATACTTATTACTTCTCAAAGCATACTCCTTAATACTGAAATTCTATTATCTTTTCTTACTTTACTTCTTCACTTTTCTAAATACTTATTACTTCTCAAAGCATACTCCTTAAAACTGAAATTCTTTTATCTTTTATTACTTTACTTCTTCACTTTTCTAAATACTTATTACTTCTCAAAGCATACTCCTTAAAACTGAAATTCTATTATCTTTTCTTACTTTACTTCTTCACTTTTCTAAATACTTATTACTTCTCAAAGCATACTCCTTAAATCTGAAATTCTATTATCTTTTCTTACTTTACTTCTTCACTTTTCAAAATACTTATTACTTCTCAAAGCATACTCCTTAAAACTGAAATTCTATTATCTTTTCTTACTTTACTTCTTCACTTTTCTAAATACTTATTACTTCTCAAAGCATACTCCTTAAAACTGAAATTCTATTATCTTTTCTTACTTTACTTCTTCACTTTTCTAAATACTTATTACTTCTCAAAGCATACTCCTTAAAACTGAAATTCTATTATCTTTTCTTACTTTACTTCTTCACTTTTCTAAATACTTATTACTTCTCAAAGCATACTCCTTAAAACTGAAATTCTTTTATCTTTTCTTACTTTACTTCTTCACTTTTCTAAATACTTATTACTTCTCAAAGCATACTCCTTAATACTGAAATTCTATTATCTTTTCTTACTTTACTTCTTCACTTTTCTAAATACTTATTACTTCTCAAAGCATACTCCTTAAAACTGAAATTCTTTTATCTTTTATTACTTTACTTCTTCACTTTTCTAAATACTTATTACTTCTCAAAGCATACTCCTTAAAACTGAAATTCTATCTTCTTTTCTTACTTTACTTCTTCACTTTTCTAAATACTTATTACTTCTCAAAGCATACTCCTTAATACTGAAATTCTATCTTCTTTTCTTACTTTACTTCTTCACTTTTCTAAATACTTATTACTTCTCAAAGCATACTCCTTAAAACTGAAATTCTATTATCTTTTCTTACTTTACTTCTTCACTTTTCTAAATACTTATTACTTCTCAAAGCATACTCATTAAAACTGAAATTCTATTATCTTTTCTTACTTTACTTCTTCACTTTTCTAAATACTTATTACTTCTCAAAGCATACTCCTTAATACTGAAATTCTATTATCTTTTCTTACTTTACTTCTTCACTTTTCTAAATACTTATTACTTCTCAAAGCATACTCCTTAATACTGAAATTCTATTATCTTTTCTTACTTTACTTCTTCACTTTTCTAAATACTTATTACTTCTCAAAGCATACTCCTTAAAACTGAAATTCTATTATCTTTTCTTACTTTACTTCTTCACTTTTCCAAATACTTATTACTTCTCAAAGCATACTCCTTAAAACTGAAATTCTATTATCTTTTCTTACTTTACTTCTTCACTTTTCTAAATACTTATTACTTCTCAAAGCATACTCCTTAATACTGAAATTCTTTTATCTTTTATTACTTTACTTCTTCACTTTTCTAAATACTTATTACTTCTCAAAGCATACTCCTTAAATCTGAAATTCTATTATCTTTTCTTACTTTACTTCTTCACTTTTCTAAATACTTATTACTTCTCAAAGCATACTCCTTAAAACTGAAATTCTATCTTCTTTTCTTACTTTACTTCTTCACTTTTCTAAATACTTATTACTTCTCAAAGCATACTCCTTAATACTGAAATTCTATTATCTTTTCTTACTTTACTTCTTCACTTTTCTAAATACTTATTACTTCTCAAAGCATACTCCTTAATACTGAAATTCTATTATCTTTTCTTACTTTACTTCTTCACTTTTCTAAATACTTATTACTTCTCAAAGCATACTCCTTAAAACTGAAATTCTTTTATCTTTTCTTACTTTACTTCTTCACTTTTCTAAATACTTATTACTTCTCAAAGCATACTCCTTAAAACAGAAATTCTATTATCTTTTCTTACTTTACTTCTTCACTTTTCTAAATACTTATTACTTCTCAAAGCATACTCCTTAAAACAGAAATTCTATTATCTTTTCTTACTTTACTTCTTCACTTTTCTAAATACTTATTACTTCTCAAAGCATACTCCTTAAAACTGAAATTCTATTATCTTTTCTTACTTTACTTCTTCACTTTTCTAAATACTTATTACTTCTCAAAGCATACTCCTTAATACTGAAATTCTATCTTCTTTTCTTACTTTACTTCTTCACTTTTCTAAATACTTATTACTTCTCAAAGCATACTCCTTAAAACTGAAATTCTATTATCTTTTATTACTTTACTTCTTCACTTTTCTAAATACTTATTACTTCTCAAAGCATACTCATTAAAACTGAAATTCTATTATCTTTTCTTACTTTACTTCTTCACTTTTCTAAATACTTATTACTTCTCAAAGCATACTCCTTAATACTGAAATTCTATCTTCTTTTCTTACTTTACTTCTTCACTTTTCTAAATACTTATTACTTCTCAAAGCATACTCCTTAAAACTGAAATTCTTTTATCTTTTCTTACTTTACTTCTTCACTTTTCTAAATACTTATTACTTCTCAAAGCATACTCCTTAAATCTGAAATTCTATCTTCTTTTCTTACTTTACTTCTTCACCTTTCAAAATACTTATTACTTCTCAAAGCATACTCCTTAAATCTGAAATTCTATCTTCTTTTCTTACTTTACTTCTTCACTTTTCTAAATACTTATTACTTCTCAAAGCATACTCCTTAAAACTGAAATTCTATTATCTTTTCTTACTTTACTTCTTCACTTTTCTAAATACTTATTACTTCTCAAAGCATACTCCTTAATACTGAAATTCTATTATCTTTTCTTACTTTACTTCTTCACTTTTCTAAATACTTATTACTAATAAAAGCATACTCCTTAAAACTGAAATTCTATTATCTTTTCTTACTTTACTTCTTCACTTTTCTAAATACTTATTACTTCTCAAAGCATACTCCTTAATACTGAAATTCTATCTTCTTTTCTTACTTTACTTCTTCACTTTTCTAAATACTTATTACTTCTCAAAGCATACTCCTTAAAACTGAAATTCTATTATCTTTTCTTACTTTACTTCTTCACTTTTCTAAATACTTATTACTTCTCAAAGCATACTCCTTAAAACTGAAATTCTATCTTCTTTTCTTACTTTACTTCTTCACTTTTCTAAATACTTATTACTTCTCAAAGCATACTCCTTAATACTGAAATTCTATCTTCTTTTCTTACTTTACTTCTTCACTTTTCTAAATACTTATTACTTCTCAAAGCATACTCCTTAATACTGAAATTCTATCTTCTTTTCTTACTTTACTTCTTCACTTTTCAAAATACTTATTACTTCTCAAAGCATACTCCTTAAAACTGAAATTCTATTATCTTTTCTTACTTTACTTCTTCACTTTTCTAAATACTTATTACTTCTCAAAGCATACTCCTTAATACTGAAATTCTTTTATCTTTTATTACTTTACTTCTTCACTTTTCTAAATACTTATTACTTCTCAAAGCATACTCCTTAAAACTGAAATTCTATCTTCTTTTCTTACTTTACTTCTTCACCTTTCAAAATACTTATTACTTCTCAAAGCATACTCCTTAAAACTGAAATTCTTTTATCTTTTCTTACTTTACTTCTTCACTTTTCTAAATACTTATTACTTCTCAAAGCATACTCCTTAATACTGAAATTCTTTTATCTTTTATTACTTTACTTCTTCACTTTTCTAAATACTTATTACTTCTCAAAGCATACTCCTTAAATCTGAAATTCTATTATCTTTTCTTACTTTACTTCTTCACCTTTCAAAATACTTATTACTTCTCAAAGCATACTCCTTAAAACTGAAATTCTTTTATCTTTTCTTACTTTACTTCTTCACCTTTCAAAATACTTATTACTTCTCAAAGCATACTCCTTAAATCTGAAATTCTATCTTCTTTTCTTACTTTACTTCTTCACTTTTCTAAATACTTATTACTTCTCAAAGCATACTCCTTAAAACTGAAATTCTATTATCTTTTCTTACTTTACTTCTTCACTTTTCTAAATACTTATTACTTCTCAAAGCATACTCCTTAATACTGAAATTCTATTATCTTTTCTTACTTTACTTCTTCACTTTTCTAAATACTTATTACTTCTCAAAGCATACTCCTTAAAACTGAAATTCTATTATCTTTTCTTACTTTACTTCTTCACTTTTCTAAATACTTATTACTTCTCAAAGCATACTCCTTAAAACTGAAATTCTATTATCTTTTCTTACTTTACTTCTTCACTTTTCTAAATACTTATTACTTCTCAAAGCATACTCCTTAAAACTGAAATTCTTTTATCTTTTATTACTTTACTTCTTCACTTTTCTAAATACTTATTACTTCTCAAAGCATACTCCTTAAAACTGAAATTCTATTATCTTTTCTTACTTTACTTCTTCACTTTTCTAAATACTTATTACTTCTCAAAGCATACTCCTTAAATCTGAAATTCTATTATCTTTTCTTACTTTACTTCTTCACTTTTCTAAATACTTATTACTTCTCAAAGCATACTCCTTAAAACTGAAATTCTATTATCTTTTCTTACTTTACTTCTTCACTTTTCTAAATACTTATTACTTCTCAAAGCATACTCCTTAAAACTGAAATTCTATTATCTTTTCTTACTTTACTTCTTCACTTTTCTAAATACTTATTACTTCTCAAAGCATACTCCTTAAAACTGAAATTCTATTATCTTTTCTTACTTTACTTCTTCACTTTTCTAAATACTTATTACTTCTCAAAGCATACTCCTTAAAACTGAAATTCTATTATCTTTTCTTACTTTACTTCTTCACTTTTCAAAATACTTATTACTTCTCAAAGCATACTCCTTAAAACTGAAATTCTATTATCTTTTCTTACTTTACTTCTTCACTTTTCTAAATACTTATTACTTCTCAAAGCATACTCCTTAAAACTGAAATTCTATCTTCTTTTCTTACTTTACTTCTTCACCTTTCAAAATACTTATTACTTCTCAAAGCATACTCCTTAAAACTGAAATTCTATCTTCTTTTCTTACTTTACTTCTTCACTTTTCTAAATACTTATTACTTCTCAAAGCATACTCCTTAATACTGAAATTCTATCTTCTTTTCTTACTTTACTTCTTCACTTTTCTAAATACTTATTACTTCTCAAAGCATACTCCTTAATACTGAAATTCTATTATCTTTTCTTACTTTACTTCTTCACTTTTCTAAATACTTATTACTTCTCAAAGCATACTCCTTAAAACTGAAATTCTATTATCTTTTCTTACTTTACTTCTTCACTTTTCTAAATACTTATTACTTCTCAAAGCATACTCCTTAAAACTGAAATTCTATTATCTTTTCTTACTTTACTTCTTCACTTTTCAAAATACTTATTACTTCTCAAAGCATACTCCTTAATACTGAAATTCTATCTTCTTTTCTTACTTTACTTCTTCACTTTTCTAAATACTTATTACTTCTCAAAGCATACTCCTTAAAACTGAAATTCTATTATCTTTTCTTACTTTACTTCTTCACTTTTCTAAATACTTATTACTTCTCAAAGCATACTCCTTAATACTGAAATTCTATCTTCTTTTCTTACTTTACTTCTTCACTTTTCTAAATACTTATTACTTCTCAAAGCATACTCCTTAAAACTGAAATTCTATTATCTTTTCTTACTTTACTTCTTCACTTTTCTAAATACTTATTACTTCTCAAAGCATACTCCTTAAAACTGAAATTCTATTATCTTTTCTTACTTTACTTCTTCACTTTTCTAAATACTTATTACTTCTCAAAGCATACTCCTTAAAACTGAAATTCTATTATCTTTTCTTACTTTACTTCTTCACTTTTCTAAATACTTATTACTTCTCAAAGCATACTCCTTAAAACTGAAATTCTATCTTCTTTTCTTACTTTACTTCTTCACTTTTCTAAATACTTATTACTTCTCAAAGCATACTCCTTAAAACTGAAATTCTTTTATCTTTTCTTACTTTACTTCTTCACTTTTCTAAATACTTATTACTTCTCAAAGCATACTCCTTAAAACTGAAATTCTATTATCTTTTCTTACTTTACTTCTTCACTTTTCTAAATACTTATTACTTCTCAAAGCATACTCCTTAAAACTGAAATTCTATTATCTTTTCTTACTTTACTTCTTCACTTTCAAAATACTTATTACTTCTCAAAGCATACTCCTTAATACTGAAATTCTTTTATCTTTTATTACTTTACTTCTTCACTTTTCTAAATACTTATTACTTCTCAAAGCATACTCCTTAAATCTGAAATTCTATCTTCTTTTCTTACTTTACTTCTTCACTTTTCTAAATACTTATTACTTCTCAAAGCATACTCCTTAAATCTGAAATTCTATTATCTTTTCTTACTTTACTTCTTCACTTTTCTAAATACTTATTACTTCTCAAAGCATACTCCTTAAAACTGAAATTCTATCTTCTTTTCTTACTTTACTTCTTCACTTTTCAAAATACTTATTACTTCTCAAAGCATACTCCTTAATACTGAAATTCTATTATCTTTTCTTACTTTACTTCTTCACTTTTCTAAATACTTATTACTTCTCAAAGCATACTCCTTAATACTGAAATTCTATTATCTTTTCTTACTTTACTTCTTCACTTTTCTAAATACTTATTACTTCTCAAAGCATACTCCTTAAAACTGAAATTCTTTTATCTTTTCTTACTTTACTTCTTCACTTTTCTAAATACTTATTACTTCTCAAAGCATACTCCTTAAAACTGAAATTCTATTATCTTTTCTTACTTTACTTCTTCACTTTTCTAAATACTTATTACTTCTCAAAGCATACTCCTTAAAACAGAAATTCTATTATCTTTTCTTACTTTACTTCTTCACTTTTCTAAATACTTATTACTTCTCAAAGCATACTCCTTAAAACTGAAATTCTATCTTCTTTTCTTACTTTACTTCTTCACTTTTCTAAATACTTATTACTTCTCAAAGCATACTCCTTAATACTGAAATTCTATCTTCTTTTCTTACTTTACTTCTTCACTTTTCTAAATACTTATTACTTCTCAAAGCATACTCCTTAATACTGAAATTCTATTATCTTTTCTTACTTTACTTCTTCACTTTTCTAAATACTTATTACTTCTCAAAGCATACTCCTTAAAACTGAAATTCTATTATCTTTTCTTACTTTACTTCTTCACTTTTCTAAATACTTATTACTTCTCAAAGCATACTCCTTAAAACTGAAATTCTGTTATCTTTTCTTACTTTACTTCTTCACTTTTCTAAATACTTATTACTTCTCAAAGCATACTCCTTAATACTGAAATTCTATTATCTTTTCTTACTTTACTTCTTCACTTTTCTAAATACTTATTACTTCTCAAAGCATACTCCTTAAAACTGAAATTCTATTATCTTTTCTTACTTTACTTCTTCACTTTTTTAAATACTTATTACTTCTCAAAGCATACTCATTAAAACTGAAATTCTTTTATCTTTTCTTACTTTACTTCTTCACTTTTCTAAATACTTATTACTTCTCAAAGCATACTCCTTAAAACTGAAATTCTATTATCTTTTCTTACTTTACTTCTTCACTTTTTTAAATACTTATTACTTCTCAAAGCATACTCCTTAAAACAGAAATTCTATTATCTTTTCTTACTTTACTTCTTCACTTTTCTAAATACTTATTACTTCTCAAAGCATACTCCTTAAAACTGAAATTCTATTATCTTTTCTTACTTTACTTCTTCACTTTTCTAAATACTTATTACTTCTCAAAGCATACTCCTTAAATCTGAAATTCTATTATCTTTTCTTACTTTACTTCTTCACTTTTCTAAATACTTATTACTTCTCAAAGCATACTCCTTAAAACTGAAATTCTATCTTCTTTTCTTACTTTACTTCTTCACTTTTCTAAATACTTATTACTTCTCAAAGCATACTCCTTAAAACTGAAATTCTATTATCTTTTCTTACTTTACTTCTTCACTTTTCTAAATACTTATTACTTCTCAAAGCATACTCCTTAATACTGAAATTCTTTTATCTTTTCTTACTTTACTTCTTCACTTTTCTAAATACTTATTACTTCTCAAAGCATACTCCTTAAAACTGAAATTCTGTTATCTTTTCTTACTTTACTTCTTCACCTTTCAAAATACTTATTACTTCTCAAAGCATACTCCTTAAATCTGAAATTCTATCTTCTTTTCTTACTTTACTTCTTCACTTTTCTAAATACTTATTACTTCTCAAAGCATACTCCTTAATACTGAAATTCTATCTTCTTTTCTTACTTTACTTCTTCACTTTTCTAAATACTTTTTACTTCTCAAAGCATACTCCTTAAAACTGAAATTCTTTTATCTTTTCTTACTTTACTTCTTCACTTTTCTAAATACTTATTACTTCTCAAAGCATACTCCTTAAAACAGAAATTCTATTATCTTTTCTTACTTTACTTCTTAACTTTTCTAAATACTTATTACTTCTCAAAGCATACTCCTTAAAACTGAAATTCTATTATCTTTTCTTACTTTACTTCTTCACTTTTCTAAATACTTATTACTTCTCAAAGCATACTCCTTAAAACTGAAATTCT
>CAMPDV010006108.1:0-29654 GCA_946699065.1 Loxodes magnus | reverse complement strand
GTTATAGACATCTAAAAAGCAAAGAAGTAAAATAAGAAAAGAAGATAGAATTTAAGTTTTAAGGAATATGCTTTTAAATATAAATAAGTTATAAATATCTAAAAAAGTGAAGAAGTAAAGTAAGAAAAGAAAATAGAAGTTAAGTTTTAAGGAATATGCTTTTAAATATAAATAAGTTTTAAATGTCTAAAAAAGTGAAGAAGTTAAGTAAGAAAAGAAGATAGAATTTAAGTTTTAAGGAATAATTTTTTAAATATAAATAAGTTTTAAATATCTAAAAAAGTGAAGAAGTAAAGTAAGAAAAGAAGATAGAATTTAAGTTTTAAGGAATATGTTATTAAATATAAAGAAGTTATAGACATCTAAAAAAGTGAAGAAGTAAAGTAAGAAAAGAAGATAGAAGTTGAGTTTTAAAGAAAATGCTTTTAAATATAAATAAGTTATAAATGTCTAAAAAAGTGAAGAAGTTAAGTAAGAAAAGAAGATAGAATTTAAGTTTTAAGGAATATGCTTTTAAATATAAATAAGTTATAAATATCTAAAAAAGTGAGAAGTAAAGTAAGAAAAGAAAATATAATCTAAGTTTTAAGGAATATGCTTTTAAATATAAATAAGTTATAAATATCTAAAAAATTGAAGAAGTAAAGTAAGAAAAGAAGATAGAATTTAAGTTTAAAGGAATAATTTTTTAAATATAAATAAGTTATAAATATCTAAAAAAGCAAAGAAGTAAAGTAAGAAAAGAAGATAGAATTTAAGTTTTAAGGAATATGCTTTTAAATATAAAGAAGTTATAAATATCTAAAAAGTAAAGAAGTAAAGTAAGAAAAGAAGATAGAATTTAAGTTTTAAAAAGTAAGCTTTTAAATTTAAAGAAGTAAATATCTAAAAAAGTGAAGAAGTAAAGTAAGAAAAGAAGATAGAATTTAAGTTTTATGGAATATGCGTTTAAATATAAATAAGTTATAAATATCTAAAAAGTAAAGAAGTAAATTAAGAAAAGAAGATAGAATTTAAGTTTTAAGGAATATGCTTTTAAATATAAATAAGTTATAAATATCTAAAAAAGTGAAGAAGTAAAGTAAGAAAAGAAGATAGAATTTAAGTTTTAAGGAATATGCTTTTAAATATAAATAAGTTATAAATATCTAAAAAAGTGAAGAAGTAAAGTAAGAAAAGAAAATATAATCTAAGTTTTAAGGAATATGTTTTTAAATATAAAGAAGTTATAAATATCTAAAAAAGTGAAGAAGTAAAGTAAGAAAAAAAGATAGAATTTAGTTTTAGTGAATATGTTTTTAAATATAAAGAAGTTATAAATATCTAAAAAGTAAAGAAGTAAAATAAGAAAAGAAGATAGAATTTAAGTTTTAAGGAATATGTTTTTAAATATAAAGAAGTTATAAATATCTAAAAAGTAAAGAAGTAAAGTAAGAAAAGAAGATAGAATTAAAGCTTTAAGGAATATGTTTTTAAATATAAATAAGTTATAAATATCTAAAAAGTAAAGAAGTGAAGTAAGAAAAGAAAATATAATTTAAGTTTTATGGAATATGTTTTCAAATATAAAGAAGTAAATATATAAAAAAGAAAGAAGTAAAGTAAGAAAAGAAGATAGAATTTAAGTTTTAAGGAATATGCTTTTAAATATAAATAAGTTATAAATATATAAAAAAGTGAAGAAGTAAAGTAAGAAAAGAAGATAGAATTTAAGTTTTAAGGAATATGTTTTTAAATATAAAGAAGTTATAGACATCTAAAAAAGTGAAGAAGTAAAGTAAGAAAAGAAGATAGAAGTTGAGTTTTAAGGAATATGCTTTTAAATATAAAGAAGTTATAAATATCTAAAAAAGTGAAGAAGTAAAGTAAGAAAAGAAGATAGAATTTAAGTTTTAAAAAGTAAGCTTTTAAATTTAAAGAAGTAAATATCTAAAAAAGTGAAGAAGTAAAGTAAGAAAAGAAGATAGAATTTAAGTTTTAAGGAATATGCTTTTAAATATAAATAAGTTTTAAATGTCTAAAAAAGTGAAGAAGTTAAGTAAGAAAAGAAGATAGAATTTAAGTTTTAAGGAATATGCTTTTAAATATAAAGAAGTTATAAATATCTAAAAAAGTGAAGAAGTAAAGTAAGAAAAGAAGATAGAATTTAAGTTTTAAAAAGTAAGCTTTTAAATTTAAAGAAGTAAATATCTAAAAAAGTGAAGAAGTAAAGTAAGAAAAGAAGATAGAATTTAAGTTTTAAGGAATATGCTTTTAAATATAAATAAGTTATAAATATCTAAAAAAGTGAAGAAGTAAAGTAAGAAAAGAAGATAGAATTTAAGTTTTAAGGAATAATTTTCTAAATATAAATAAGTTTTAAATATCTAAAAAAGTGAAGAAGTAAAGTAAGAAAAGAAGATAGAAGTTAAGTTTCAAGGAATATGCTTTTAAATATAAATAAGTTATAAATATCTAAAAAATTGAAGAAGTAAAGTAAGAAAAGAAGATAGAATTTAAGTTTTAAGGAATAATTTTTTAAATATAAATAAGTTATAAATATCTAAAAAAGCAAAGAAGTAAAGTAAGAAAAGAAGATAGAATTTAAGTTTTAAGGAATATGCGTTTAAATATAAATAAGTTATAAATATCTAAAAAGTAAAGAAGTAAAGTAAGAAAAGAAGATAGAATTTAAGTTTTAAAAAGTAAGCTTTTAAATTTAAAGAAGTAAATATCTAAAAAAGTGAAGAAATAAAGTAAGAAAAGAAGATAGAAGTTAAATTTTAAGGAATATGCTTTTAAATATAAATAAGTTATAAATGTCTAAAAAAGTGAAGAAGTTAAGTAAGAAAAGAAGATAGAATTTAAGTTTCAAGGAATATGCTTTTAAATTTAAAGAAGTAAATATCTAAAAAAGTGAAGAAGTAAAGTAAGAAAAGAAGATAGAATTTAAGTTTTAAGGAATATGCTTTTAAATATAAAGAAGTTATAAATATCTTAAAAAGTGAAGAAGTAAAGTAAGAAAAGAAGATAGAATTTAAGTTTTAAGGAATAATTTTTTAAATATAAATAAGTTATAAATATCTAAAAAATTGAAGAAGTAAAGTAAGAAAAGAAGATAGAATTTAAGTTTTAAGGAATATGCTTTTAAATATAAATAAGTTATAAATATCTAAAAAAGCAAAGAAGTAAAGTAAGAAAAGAAGATAGAATTTAAGTTTTAAGGAATATTCTTTTAAATATAAAGAAGTTATAAATATCTAAAAAAGTGAAGAAGTAAAGTAAGAAAAGAAGATAGAATTTAAGTTTTAAGGAATATGTTTTTAAATATAAATAAGTTATAAATATCTAAAAAAGTGAAGAAGTAAAGTAAGAAAAGAAGATAGAATTTAAGTTTTAAGGAATATGCTTTTAAATATAAATAATTATAAATATCTAAAAAAGTGAAGAAGTAAAGTAAGAAAAGAAGATAGAATTTAAGTTTTAAGGAATATGCTTTTAAATATAAAGAAGTTATAAATATCTAAAAAAGTGAAGAAGTAAAGTAAGAAAAGAAGATAGAATTTAAGTTTTAAAAAGTAAGCTTTTAAATATAAATAAGTTATAAATATCTAAAAAAGTGAAGAAGTAAAGTAAGAAAAGAAGATAGAATTTAAGTTTTAAGGAATATGTTTTCAAATATAAAGAAGTAAATATCTAAAAAAGCAAAGAAGTAAAGTAAGAAAAGAAGATAGAATTTAAGTTTTAAGGAATATTCTTTTAAATATAAAGAAGTTATAAATATCTAAAAAAGTGAAGAAGTAAAGTAAGAAAAAAAGATAGAATTTAAGTTTTAAGGAATATGCTTTTAAATATAAATAAGTTATAAATATCTAAAAAAGTGAAGAAGTAAAGTAAGAAAAGAAGATAGAATTTAGTTTTAAGGAATATGTTTTTAAATATAAAGAAGTTATAAATGTCTAAAAAAGTGAAGAAGTAAAGTAAGAAAAGAAGATAGAATTTAAGTTTTAAGGAATATGTTTTTAAATATAAATAAGTTATAAATATCTAAAAAAGTGAAGAAGTAAAGTAAGAAAAGAAGATAGAATTTAAGTTTTAAGGAATATGTTTTTAAATATAAATAAGTTATAAATATCTAAAAAAGTGAAGAAGTAAAGTAAGAAAAGAAGATAGAATTTAAGTTTTAAAAAGTGAGCATTTAAATATAAATAAGTTATAAATATCTAAAAAAGTGAAGAAGTAAAGTAAGAAAAGAAGATAGAATGTAAGTTTTAAGGAATATGTTTTCAAATATAAAGAAGTAAATATCTAAAAAAGCAAAGAAGTAAAGTAAGAAAAAAAGATAGAATTTAAGTTTTAAGGAATATGCTTTTAAATTTAAAGAAGTAAATATCTAAAAAAGTGAAGAAGTAAAGTAAGAAAAGAAGATAGAATTTAAGTTTTAAGGAATATGTTTTTAAATATAAATAAGTTATAAATATCTAAAAAAGTGAAGAGGTAAAGTAAGAAAAGAAGATAGAATTTAAGTTTTAAAAAGTGAGCATTTAAATATAAATAAGTTTTAAATGTCTAAAAAAGTGAAGAAGTAAAGTAAGAAAAGAAGATAGAATTTAAGTTTTAAGGAATATGTTTTTAAATATAAATAAGTTATAAATATCTAAAAAGTGAAGAAGTAAAGCAAGAAAAGAAGATAGAATTTAAGTTTTAGTGAATATGTTTTTAAATATAAATAAGTTATAAATATCTAAAAAAGTGAAGAAGTAAAGTAAGAAAAGAAGATAGAATTTAAGTTTTAAAAAGTGAGCATTTAAATATAAATAAGTTATAAATATCTAAAAAAGTGAAGAAGTAAAGTAAGAAAAGAAGATAGAATTTAAGTTTTAAGGAATATGCTTTTAAATATAAAGAAGTTATAAATATCTAAAAAAGTGAAGATGTAAAGTAAGAAAAGAAGATAGAATTTAAGTTTTAAAGAATATGCTTTTAAATATAAATAAGTTATAAATATCTAAAAAAGTGAAGAAGTAAAGTAAGAAAAGAAAATAGAATTTAAGTTTCAAGGAATATGCTTTTAAATATAAATTAGTTATAGACATCTAAAAAAGTGAAGAAGTAAAGTAAGAAAAGAAGATAGAATTTAAGTTTTAAAAAGTGAGCATTTAAATATAAATAAGTTTTAAATGTCTAAAAAAGTGAAGAAGTAAAGTAAGAAAAGAAGATAGAATTTAAGTTTTAAGGAATATGTTTTTAAATATAAATTAGTTATAGACATCTAAAAAGCAAAGAAGTAAAGTAAGAAAAGAAGATAGAATTTAAGTTTTAAGGAATATGCTTTTAAATATAAAGAAGTAAATATCTAAAAAAGTGAAGAAGTAAAGTAAGAAAAGAAGATAGAATTTAAGTTTTAAAAAGTGAGCATTTAAATATAAATAAGTTATAAATATCTAAAAAAGTGAAGAAGTAAAGTAAGAAAAGAAGATAGAATTTAAGTTTTAAGGAATATGTTTTTAAATATAAATAAGTTACAAATATCTAAAAAAGTGAAGAAGTAAAGTTAAGAAAAAAAATAGAATTTAAGTTTTAAGGAATATGCTTTTAAATATAAAGAAGTTATAAATTTCTAAAAAGGTGAAGAAGTAAAGTAAAAAAAGAAGATAGAATTTAAGTTTTAAAGAATATGCTTTTAAATATAAATAAGTTATAAATATCTAAAAAAGTGAAGAAGTAAAGTAAGAAAAGAAAATATAATCTAAGTTTTAAGGAATATGTTTTCAAATATAAAGAAGTAAATATCTAAAAAAGTGAAGAAGTAAAGTAAGAAAAGAAGATAGAATTTAAGTTTTAAAAAGTAAGCTTTTAAATATAAATAAGTTATAAATATCTAAAAAAGTGAAGAAGTAAAGTAAGAAAAGAAGATAGAATTTAAGTTTTAAGGAATATGTTTTTAAATATAAATTAGTTATAGACATCTAAAAAGCAAAGAAGTAAAGTAAGAAAAGAAGATAGAATTTAAGTTTTAAAAAGTAAGCTTTTAAATATAAATAAGTTACAAATATCTAAAAAAGTGAAGAAGTAAAGTAAGAAAAGAAAATAGAATTTAAGTTTTAAGGAATATGTTTTTAAATATAAATTAGTTATAGACATATAAAAAGTGAAGAAGTAAAGTAAGAAAAGAAGATAGAATTTAAGTTTTAAGGAATATGCTTTTAAATTTAAAGAAGTAAATATCTAAAAAAGTGAAGAAGTAAAGTAAGAAAAGAAGATAGAATTTAAGTTTTAAGGAATATGCTTTTAAATATAAATAAGTTATAAATAT
Source organism: Loxodes magnus (assembly GCA_946699065.1). NCBI lineage: Eukaryota > Ciliophora > Karyorelictea > Loxodida > Loxodidae > Loxodes > Loxodes magnus. The sequence goes on along the minus strand of CAMPDV010006108.1, from coordinate 23,359 downwards.
CTAAAAAAGTGAAGAAGTAAAGTAAGAAAAGAAGATAGAATTTAAGTTTTAAAAAGTAAGCTTTTAAATATAAATAAATTACAAATATCTAAAAAAGTGAAGAAGTAAAGTAAGAAAAGAAAATAGAATTTAAGTTTCAAGGAATATGCTTTTAAATATAAATTAGTTATAGACATCTAAAAAGCAAAGAAGTAAAGTAAGAAAAGAAGATAGAATTTAAGTTTTAAGGAATATGCTTTTAAATTTAAAGAAGTAAATATCTAAAAAAGTGAAGAAGTAAAGTAAGAAAAGAAGATAGAATTTAAGTTTTAAAAAGTAAGCTTTTAAATATAAATAAATTACAAATATCTAAAAAAGTGAAGAAGTAAAGTAAGAAAAGAAGATAGAATTTAAGTTTCAAGGAATATGCTTTTAAATATAAATTAGTTATAGACATCTAAAAAGCAAAGAAGTAAAGTAAGAAAAGAAGATAGAATTTAAGTTTTAAGGAATATGCTTTTAAATTTAAAGAAGTAAATATCTAAAAAAGTGAAGAAGTAAAGTAAGAAAAGAAGATAGAATTTAAGTTTTAAGGAATATGCTTTTAAATATAAATAAGTTATAGACATCTAAAAAGTGAAGAAGTAAAGTAAGAAAAGAAGATAGAATTTAAGTTTTAAGGTATATGCTTTTAAATATAAATAAGTTATAAATATCTAAAAAAGTGAAGAGGTAAAGTAAGAAAAGAAGATAGAATTTAAGTTTTAAAAAGTGAGCATTTAAATATAAATAAGTTTTAAATGTCTAAAAAAGTGAAGAAGTAAAGTAAGAAAAGAAGATAGAATTTAAGTTTCAAGGAATATGCTTTTAAATATAAATTAGTTATAGACATCTAAAAAGCAAAGAAGTAAAGTAAGAAAAGAAGATAGAATTTAAGTTTTAAAAAGTAAGCTTTTAAATATAAATAAATTACAAATATCTAAAAAAGTGAAGAAGTAAAGTAAGAAAAGAAGATAGAATTTAAGTTTCAAGGAATATGCTTTTAAATATAAATTAGTTATAGACATCTAAAAAGCAAAGAAGTAAAGTAAGAAAAGAAGATAGAATTTAAGTTTTAAGGAATATGCTTTTAAATTTAAAGAAGTAAATATCTAAAAAAGTGAAGAAGTAAAGTAAGAAAAGAAGATAGAATTTAAGTTTTAAGGAATATGCTTTTAAATATAAATAAGTTATAGACATCTAAAAAGTGAAGAAGTAAAGTAAGAAAAGAAGATAGAATTTAAGTTTTAAGGTATATGCTTTTAAATATAAATAAGTTATAAATATCTAAAAAAGTGAAGAGGTAAAGTAAGAAAAGAAGATAGAATTTAAGTTTTAAAAAGTGAGCATTTAAATATAAATAAGTTTTAAATGTCTAAAAAAGTGAAGAAGTAAAGTAAGAAAAGAAGATAGAATTTAAGTTTTAAGGAATATGTTTTTAAATATAAAGAAGTTATAAATATCTAAAAAAGTGAAGATGTAAAGTAAGAAAAGAAGATAGAATTTAAGTTTTAAAGAATATGCTTTTAAATATAAATAAGTTATAAATATCTAAAAAGTAAAGAAGTAAAGTAAGAAAAGAAGATAGAATTTAAGTTTTAAGGAATATGCTTTTAAATATAAATAAGTTATAAATATCTAAAAAAGTGAAGAGGTAAAGTAAGAAAAGAAGATAGAATTTAAGTTTTAAGGAATATGCTTTTAAATATAAAGAAGTAAATATCTAAAAAAGTGAAGATGTAAAGTAAGAAAAGAAGATAGAATTTAAGTTTTAAAGAATATGCTTTTAAATATAAATAAGTTATAAATATCTAAAAAGTAAAGAAGTAAAGTAAGAAAAAAAGATAGAATTTAAGTTTTAAGGAATATGCTTTTAAATATAAATAAGTTATAAATATCTAAAAAAGTGAAGAAGTAAAGTAAGAAAAGAAGATAGAATTTAAGTTTTAAGGAATATGCTTTTAAATATAAATATGTTATAAATATCTAAAAAGTAAAGAAGTAAAGTAAGAAAAGAAAATATAATTTAAGTTTTAAGGAATATGTTTTTAAATATAAATAAGTTATAAATATCTAAAAAAGTAAAGAAGTAAAGTAAGAAAAGAAAATATAATTTAAGTTTTAAGGAATATGTTTTCAAATATAAATAAGTTATAAATATCTAAAAAGTAAAGAAGTAAAGTAAGAAAAGAAAATAGAATTTAAGTTTTAAGGAATATGTTATTAAATATAAATAAGTTATAAATATCTAAAAAAGAAAAGAAGTAAAGTAAGAAAAGAAGATAGAATTTAAGTTTTAAGGAATATGCTTTTAAATATAAATAAGTTATAAATATCTAAAAAGTAAAGAAGTAAAGTAAGAAAAGAAGATAGAAGTTGAGTTTTAAGGAATATGTTATTAAATATAAATAAGTTATAAATATCTAAAAAGTAAAGAAGTAAAGTAAGAAAAGAAGATAGAATTTAAGTTTTAAGGAATATGTTATTAAATATAAATAAGTTATAAATATCTAAAAAGTAAAGAAGTAAAGTAAGAAAAGAAGATAGAATTTAAGTTTTAAGGAATATGTTTTTAAATATAAATAAGTTATAAATATCTAAAAAGTGAAGAAGTAAAGCAAGAAAAGAAGATAGAATTTAAGTTTAAAGGAATATGCTTTTAAATATAAATAAGTTATAAATATATAAAAAGTAAAGATGTAAAGTAAGAAAAGAAGATAGAATTTAAGTTTTAAGGAATATGCTTTTAAATATAAAGAAGTTATAAATATCTAAAAAAGTGAAGAAGTAAAGTAAGAAAAGAAAATATAATTTAAGTTTTAAGGAATATGCTTTTAAATATAAATAAGTTATAAATATCTAAAAAAGTGAAGAGGTAAAGTAAGAAAAGAAGATAGAATTTAAGTTTTAAGGAATATGCTTTTAAATATAAATAAGTTATAAATATCTAAAAAAGTGAAGAGGTAAAGTAAGAAAAGAAGATAGAATTTAAGTTTTAAGGAATATGCTTTTAAATATAAATAATTATAAATATCTAAAAAAGTGAAGAAGTAAAGTAAGAAAAGAAGATAGAATTTAAGTTTTAAGGAATATGCTTTTAAATTTAAAGAAGTTATAAATATCTAAAAAGTAAAGAAGTAAATTAAGAAAAGAAGATAGAATTTAAGTTTTAAAGAATATGTTTTTAAATATAAAGAAGTTATAAATATCTAAAAAAGTGAAGAAGTAAAGTAAGAAAAGAAGATAGAATTTAAGTTTTAAGGAATATGTTTTTAAATATAAATATGTTATAAATATCTAAAAAAGTAAAGAAGTAAATTAAGAAAAGAAGATAGAATTTAAGTTTTAAGGAATATGCTTTTAAATATAAATAAGTTATAAATATCTAAAAAAGTGAAGAAGTAAAATAAGAAAAGAAGATAGAATTTAAGTTTTAGTGAATATGTTTTCAAATATAAATAAGTTATAGATATCTAAAAAAGTAAAGAAGTAAAGTAAGAAAAGAAGATAGAATTAAAGCTTTAAGGAATATGTTTTTAAATATAAATAAGTTATAAATATCTAAAAAAGTAAAGAAGTAAAGTAAGAAAAGAAAATATAATTTAAGTTTTATGGAATATGTTTTCAAATATAAAGAAGTTATAAATATCTAAAAAAGTAAAGAAGTAAAGTAAGAAAAGAAGATAGAATTTAAGTTTTAAGGAATATGTTTTTAAATATAAATAAGTTATAAATATCTAAAAAAGTGAAGAAGTAAAGTAAGAAAAGAAGATAGAAGTTAAGTTTCAAGGAATATGCGTTTAAATATAAAGAAGTTATAAATATCTAAAAAAGTAAAGAAGTAAAGTAAGAAAAGAAGATAGAATTTAAGTTTTAAGGAATATGTTTTTAAATATAAAGAAGTTATAAATATCTAAAAAAGTGAAAAAGTAAAGTAAGAAAAGAAGATAGAATTTAAGTTTTAAGGAATATGTTATTAAATATAAAGAAGTTATAAATATCTAAAAAAGTGAAGAAGTAAAGTAAGAAAAGAAGATAGAATTTAAGTTTCAAGGAATATGCTTTTAAATATAAATTAGTTATAGACATCTAAAAAGCAAAGAAGTAAAGTAAGAAAAGAAGATAGAATTTAAGTTTTAAGGAATATGCTTTTAAATATAAAGAAGTTATAAATATCTAAAAAAGTGAAAAAGTAAAGTAAGAAAAGAAGATAGAATTTAAGTTTTAAGGAATATGCTTTTAAATATAAAGAAGTTATAAATATCTAAAAAGTAAAGAAGTAAATTAAGAAAAGAAGATAGAATTTAAGTTTTAAGGAATATGCTTTTAAATATAAATAAGTTATAAATATCTAAAAAAGTGAAGAAGTAAAGTAAGAAAAGAAGATAGAATTTAAGTTTTATGGAATATGTTTTTAAATATAAATAAGTAAATATATAAAAAAGAAAGAAGTAAAGTAAGAAAAGAAGATAGAATTTAAGTTTTATGGAATATGCTTTTAAATATAAATAAGTTATAAATATCTAAAAAAGCAAAGAAGTAAAGTAAGAAAAGAAGATAGAATTTAAGTTTTGAGGAATATGTTTTTAAATATAAAGAAGTTATAAATATCTAAAAAAGAAAAGAAGTAAAGTAAGAAAAGAAGATAGAATTTAAGTTTTAAGGAATATGTTTTTAAATATAAAGAAGTTATAAATATCTAAAAAAGCAAAGAAGTAAAGTAAGAAAAGAAGATAGAATTTGAGTTTTAAGGAATATGTTTTTAAATATAAAGAAGTTATAAATATCTAAAAAGTAAAGAAGTAGAAGTAAGAAAAGAAGATAGAATTTAAGTTTTAAGGAATATGCTTTTAAATATAAATAAGTTTTAAATGTCTAAAAAAGTGAAGAAGTAAAGTAAGAAAAGAAGATAGAATTTAAGTTTTAAGGAATATGCTTTTAAATATAAATAAGTTATAAATATCTAAAAAAGTAAAGAAGTAAAGTAAGAAAAGAAAATATAATTTAAGTTTTAAGGAATATGCTTTTAAATATAAAGAAGTTATAAATATCTAAAAAGTAAAGAAGTTAAGTAAGAAAAGAAGATAGAATTTAAGTTTTAAGGAATATGCTTTTAAATATAAATAAGTTTTAAATGTCTAAAAAAGTGAAGAAGTAAAGTAAGAAAAGAAGATAGAATTTAAGTTTTAAGGAATATGCTTTTAAATATAAATAAGTTATAAATATCTAAAAAAGTAAAGAAGTAAAGTAAGAAAAGAAAATATAATTTAAGTTTTAAGGAATATGCTTTTAAATATAAATAAGTTATAAATATCTAAAAAAGTGAAAAAGTAAAGTAAGAAAAGAAGATAGAATTTAAGTTTTAAGGAATATGTTTTTAAATATAAAGAAGTTATAAATATCTAAAAAAGTAAAGAAGTAAAGTAAGAAAAGAAGATAGAATTAAAGCTTTAAGGAATATGTTTTTAAATATAAATAAGTTATAAATATCTAAAAAGTAAAGAAGTAAAGTAAGAAAAGAAAATATAATTTAAGTTTTATGGAATATGTTTTTAAATATAAATAAGTTATAAATATCTAAAAAAGTGAAGAAGTAAAGTAAGAAAAGAAGATAGAATTTAAGTTTAAAGGAATATGTTTTCAAATATAAATAAGTTATAAATATCTAAAAAAGTAAAGAAGTAAAGTAAGAAAAGAAGATAGAATTTAAGTTTTAAGGAATATGCTTTTAAATATAAATAAGTTATAGATATCTAAAAAAGTGAAAAAGTAAAGTAAGAAAAGAAGATAGAATTTAAGTTTTAAGGAATATGATTTTAAATTTAAAGAAGTAAATATCTAAAAAAGTGAAGAAGTAAAGTAAGAAAAGAAAATAGAATTTAAGTTTCAAGGAATATGTTTTTAAATATAAAGAAGTTATAAATATCTAAAAAAGTGAAGAAGTAAAGTAAGAAAAGAAGATAGAATTTAAGTTTTAAGGAATATGTTTTTAAATATAAAGAAGTTATAAATATCTAAAAAAGTAAAGAAGTAAAGTAAGAAAAGAAGATAGAATTTAAGTTTTAAGGAATATGTTTTTAAATATAAATAAGTTATAAATATCTAAAAAAGTAAAGAAGTAAAGTAAGAAAAGAAAATATAATTTAAGTTTTATGGAATATGTTTTTAAATATAAATAAGTTATAAATATCTAAAAAAGTGAAGAAGTAAAGTAAGAAAAGAAGATAGAATTTAAGTTTAAAGGAATATGTTTTCAAATATAAATAAGTTATAAATATCTAAAAAGTAAAGAAGTAAAGTAAGAAAAGAAAATAGAATTTAAGTTTTAAGGAATATGCTTTTAAATATAAATACGTTATAGACTTTAAAAAGCAAAGAAGTAAAGTAAGAAAAGAAGATAGAATTAAAGCTTTAAGGAATATGTTTTTAAATATAAAGAAGTTATAGACATCTAAAAAAGTGAAGAAGTAAAGTAAGAAAAGAAGATAGAATTTAAGTTTTAAGGAATATGTTTTTAAATATAAAGAAGTTATAAATATCTAAAAAAGTAAAGAAGTAAAGTAAGAAAAGAAAATATAATTTAAGTTTTAAGGAATATGTTTTTAAATATAAATAAGTTATAAATATCTAAAAAGTAAAGAAGTAAAGTAAGAAAAGAAGATAGAAGTTAAGTTTTAAGGAATATGTTTTTAAATATAAAGAAGTTATAGACATCTAAAAAAGTGAAAAAGTAAAGTAAGAAAAGAAGATAGAATTTAAGTTTTAAGGAATATGTTTTTAAATATAAATAAGTTATAAATATCTAAAAAAGCGAAGAAGTAAAGTAAGAAAAGAAGATAGAATTTAAGTTTTAAGGAATATGCTTTTAAATATAAATAAGTTATAAATATCTAAAAAGTAAAGAAGTAAAGTAAGAAAAGAAGATAGAATTTAAGTTTTAAGGAATATGTTTTTAAATATAAATAAGTTATAGACATCTAAAAAAGTGAAAAAGTAAAGTAAGAAAAGAAGATAGAATTTAAGTTTTAAGGAATATGCTTTTAAATATAAAGAAGTTATAAATATCTAAAAAAGTGAAAAAGTAAAGTAAGAAAAGAAGATAGAATTTAAGTTTTAAGGAATATGTTTTTAAATATAAATAAGTTATAAATATCTAAAAAAGTAAAGAAGTAAAGTAAGAAAAGAAAATAGAATTTAAGTTTTAAGGAATATGTTTTTAAATATAAATAAGTTATAGATATCTAAAAAAGTGAAAAAGTAAAGTAAGAAAAGAAAATATAATTTAAGTTTTAAGGAATATGTTTTTAAATATAAATAAGTTATAAATATCTAAAAAGTAAAGAAGTAAAGTAAGAAAAGAAGATAGAATTTAAGTTTTAAGGAATATGCTTTTAAATATAAATAAGTTATAAATATCTAAAAAAGTAAAGAAGTAAAGTAAGAAAAGAAGATAGAATTTAAGTTTTAAGGAATATGTTTTTAAATATAAATAAGTTATAAATATCTAAAAAAGTAAAGAAGTAAAGTAAGAAAAGAAGATAGAATTTAAGTTTTAAGGAATATGCTTTTAAATATAAATAAGTTATAAATATCTAAAAAAGTGAAGAAGTAAAGTAAGAAAAGAAGATAGAATTTAAGTTTTATGGAATATGCGTTTAAATATAAATAAGTTATAAATATCTAAAAAGTAAAGAAGTAAAGTAAGAAAAGAAGATAGAATTTAAGTTTTAGTGAATATATTTTTAAATATAAAGAAGTTATAAATATCTAAAAAAGTAAAGAAGTAAAGTAAGAAAAGAAGATAGAATTTAAGTTTTAAGGAATATGCTTTTAAATATAAATAAGTTATAAATATCTAAAAAAGTGAAGAAGTAAAGTAAGAAAAGAAGATAGAATTTAAGTTTTATGGAATATGCGTTTAAATATAAATAAGTTATAAATATCTAAAAAGTAAAGAAGTAAATTAAGAAAAGAAGATAGAATTTGAGTTTTAAGGAATATGTTTTTAAATATAAAGAAGTTATAAATATCTAAAAAAGTGAAGAAGTAAAGTAAGAAAAGAAGATAGAAGTTAAGTTTTAAGGAATATGTTTTAAATATAAAGAAGTTATAAATATCTAAAAAAGTGAAGAAGTAAAGTAAGAAAAGAAGATAGAATTTAAGTTTTAAGGAATATGCTTTTAAATATAAATAAGTTATAAATATCTAAAAAATTGAAGAAGTAAAGTAAGAAAAGAAGATAGAATTTAGTTTTAGTGAATATGTTTTTAAATATAAAGAAGTTATAAATATCTAAAAAGTAAAGAAGTAAAATAAGAAAAGAAGATAGAATTTAAGTTTTAAGGAATATGCTTTTAAATATAAATAAGTTATAAATATCTAAAAAAGTGAAGAAGTAAAGTAAGAAAAGAAGATAGAATTTAAGTTTTAAAGAATATGCTTTTAAATATAAATAAGTTATAAATATCTAAAAAAGTGAAAAAGTAAAGTAAGAAAAGAAGATAGAATTTAAGATTAAGGAATATGTTTTTAAATATAAAGAAGTTATAAATATCTAAAAAAGTGAAGAAGTAAAGTAAGAAAAGAAGATAGAATTTAAGTTTTAAGGAATATGTTTTTAAATATAAATAAGTTATAAACATCTAAAAAAGCAAAGAAGTAAAGTAAGAAAAGAAGATAGAATTTAAGTTTTAAGGAATATGTTTTTAAATATAAATAAGTTAATATCTAAAAAAGTGAAGAAGTAAAGTAAGAAAAGAAGATAGAATTTAAGTTTTAAGGAATATGTTTTTAAATATAAATAAGTTATAAATATCTAAAAAGTGAAGAAGTAAAGTAAGAAAAGAAGATAGAATTTAAGTTTTAAGGAATATGTTTTTAAATATAAATACGTTAATATCAAAAAAAGTGAAGAAGTAAAGTAAGAAAAGAAGATAGAATTTAAGTTTTAAGGAATATGTTTTTAAATATAAATAAGTTATAAATATCTAAAAAGTGAAGAAGTAAAGTAAGAAAAGAAGATAGAATTTAAGTTTTAAGGAATATGCTTTTAAATATAAATAAGTTATAAATATCTAAAAAAGTGAAAAAGTAAAGTAAGAAAAGAAGATAGAATTTAAGATTAAGGAATATGTTTTTAAATATAAAGAAGTTATAAATATCTAAAAAAGTGAAGAAGTAAAGTAAGAAAAGAAGATAGAATTTAAGTTTTAAGGAATATGTTTTTAAATATAAATAAGTTATAGACATCTAAAAAGCAAAGAAGTAAAATAAGAAAAGAAGATAGAATTTAAGTTTTAAGGAATATGTTTTTAAATATAAATACGTTAATATCTAAAAAAGTGAAGAAGTAAAGTAAGAAAAGAAGATAGAATTTAAGTTTTAAGGAATATGCTTTTAAATATAAATAAGTTTTAAATGTCTAAAAAAGTGAAGAAGTTAAGTAAGAAAAGAAGATAGAATTTAAGTTTTAAGGAATATGCTTTTAAATATAAATAAGTTATAAATATCTAAAAAAGTGAGAAGTAAAGTAAGAAAAGAAAATATAATCTAAGTTTTAAGGAATATGCTTTTAAATATAAATAAGTTATAAATATCTAAAAAATTGAAGAAGTAAAGTAAGAAAAGAAAATATAATCTAAGTTTTAAGGAATATGCTTTTAAATATAAATAAGTTATAAATATCTAAAAAATTGAAAGAAGTAAAGTAAGAAAAGAAGATAGAATTTAGTTTTAGTGAATATGTTTTTAAATATAAAGAAGTTATAAATATCTAAAAAGTAAAGAAGTTAAGTAAGAAAAGAAGATAGAATTTAAGTTTTAAGGAATATGCTTTTAAATATAAATAAGTTATAAATATCTAAAAAAGTGAAGAAGTAAAGTAAGAAAAGAAGATAGAATTTAAGTTTTAAGGAATATGCTTTTAAATATAAATAAGTTATAAATATCTAAAAAGTAAAGAAGTAAAGTAAGAAAAGAAGATAGAATTTAAGTTTTAAAAAGTAAGCTTTTAAATTTAAAGAAGTAAATATCTAAAAAAGTGAAGAAGTAAAGTAAGAAAAGAAGATAGAATTTAAGTTTTATGGAATATGCGTTTAAATATAAATAAGTTATAAATATCTAAAAAGTAAAGAAGTAAATTAAGAAAAGAAGATAGAATTTAAGTTTTAAGGAATATGCTTTTAAATATAAATAAGTTATAAATATCTAAAAAAGTGAAGAAGTAAAGTAAGAAAAGAAGATAGAATTTAAGTTTTAAGGAATATGCTTTTAAATATAAATAAGTTATAAATATCTAAAAAAGTGAAGAAGTAAAGTAAGAAAAGAAAATATAATCTAAGTTTTAAGGAATATGCTTTTAAATATAAATAAGTTATAAATATCTAAAAAATTGAAGAAGTAAAGTAAGAAAAGAAGATAGAATTTAGTTTTAGTGAATATGTTTTTAAATATAAAGAAGTTATAAATATCTAAAAAGTAAAGAAGTAAAATAAGAAAAGAAGATAGAATTTAAGTTTTAAGGAATATGTTTTTAAATATAAAGAAGTTATAAATATCTAAAAAGTAAAGAAGTTAAGTAAGAAAAGAAGATAGAATTTAAGTTTTAAGGAATATGCTTTTAAATATAAATAAGTTTTAAATATCTAAAAAAGTGAAGAAGTAAAGTAAGAAAAGAAGATAGAATTTAAGTTTTAAGGAATATGTTTTTAAATATAAAGAAGTTATAAATATCTAAAAAAGTGAAGAAGTAAAGCAAGAAAAGAAGATAGAATTTAAGTTTTAAGGAATATGCTTTTAAATATAAAGAAGTTATAAATATCTAAAAAAGTGAAGAAGTAAAGTAAGAAAAGAAGATAGAATTTAAGTTTTAAAAAGTAAGCTTTTAAATTTAAAGAAGTAAATATCTAAAAAAGTGAAGAAGTAAAGTAAGAAAAGAAGATAGAATTTAAGTTTTAAGGAATATGCTTTTAAATATAAATAAGTTTTAAATGTCTAAAAAAGTGAAGAAGTTAAGTAAGAAAAGAAGATAGAATTTAAGTTTTAAGGAATAATTTTTTAAATATAAATAAGTTTTAAATATCTAAAAAAGTGAAGAAGTAAAGTAAGAAAAGAAGATAGAATTTAAGTTTTAAGGAATATGTTATTAAATATAAAGAAGTTATAGACATCTAAAAAAGTGAAGAAGTAAAGTAAGAAAAGAAGATAGAAGTTGAGTTTTAAGGAATATGCTTTTAAATATAAATAAGTTATAAATGTCTAAAAAAGTGAAGAAGTTAAGTAAGAAAAGAAGATAGAATTTAAGTTTTAAGGAATATGCTTTTAAATATAAATAAGTTATAAATATCTAAAAAAGTGAGAAGTAAAGTAAGAAAAGAAAATATAATCTAAGTTTTAAGGAATATGCTTTTAAATATAAATAAGTTATAAATATCTAAAAAATTGAAGAAGTAAAGTAAGAAAAGAAGATAGAATTTAAGTTTTAAGGAATAATTTTTTAAATATAAATAAGTTATAAATATCTAAAAAAGCAAAGAAGTAAAGTAAGAAAAGAAGATAGAATTTAAGTTTTAAGGAATATGTTTTTAAATATAAATAAGTTATAAATATCTAAAAAGTGAAGAAGTAAAGTAAGAAAAGAAGATAGAATTTAAGTTTTAAGGAATATGCTTTTAAATATAAAGAAGTTATAAATATCTTAAAAAGTGAAGAAGTAAAGTAAGAAAAGAAGATAGAATTTAAGTTTTAAGGAATAATTTTTTAAATATAAATAAGTTATAAATATCTAAAAAATTGAAGAAGTAAAGTAAGAAAAGAAGATAGAATTTAAGTTTTAAGGAATATGCTTTTAAATATAAATAAGTTACAAATATCTAAAAAGCAAAGAAGTAAAGTAAAAAAGAAGATAGAATTTAAGTTTTAAGGAATATGTTTTTAAATATAAATAAGTTATAAATATCTAAAAAAGTGAAGAAGTAAAGTAAGAAAAGAAGATAGAATTTAAGTTTTAAGGAATATGCTTTTTAAATATAAATAAGTTATAAATATCTAAAAAAGCAAAGAAGTAAAGTAAGAAAAGAAGATAGAATTTAAGTTTTAAGGAATATGCTTTTAAATATAAATAAGTTATAAATATCTAAAAAATTGAAGAAGTAAAGTAAAAAAAGAAGATAGAATTTAAGTTTTAAGGAATATGTTTTTAAATATAAATAAGTTACAAATATCTAAAAAAGTGAAGAAGTAAAGTAAGAAAAGAAGATAGAATTTAAGTTTTAAGGAATATGCTTTTAAATATAAATAAGTTATAAATATCTAAAAAGCAAAGAAGTAAAGTAAAAAAAGAAGATAGAATTTAAGTTTTAAGGAATATGTTTTTAAATATAAATAAGTTACAAATATCTAAAAAAGTGAAGAAGTAAAGTAAGAAAAGAAGATAGAATTTAAGTTTTAAGGAATATGTTTTTAAATATAAATAAGTTATAAATATCTAAAAAAGAAGTAAAGTAAGAAAAGAAGATAGAATTTAAGTTTTAAGGAATATGCTTTTAAAGTTAAGTAAAGTAAAGTAAAAAAGAAGATAGAATTTTTAAGTTTTTTTAAATATAAAGAAGAATATGAAAAAGTAAAGTAAGAAAAGAAGATAGAATTTAAGTTTTAAGGAATATGTTTTTAAATATAAATAAGTTATAAATATCTTTTAAGAAAAGAAGATAAAGTTTTAAGGAATATAAAATATCTAAAAAAGTGATAAGTTATAAATATCTAAAAAGTTTTAAGGAATAAAGAAGTAAAGTAAGAAAAGAAGATAGAATTTAAGTTTTAAGGAATATGTTTTTAAATATAAAGAAGTTATAAACATCTAAAAAAGTAAAAAAGTGAAGAAGTAAAGTAAGAAAAGAAGATAGAATTTAAGTTTTAAGGAATAATTTTTTAAATATAAATAAGTTATAAATATCTAAAAAATTGAAGAAGTAAAGTAAGAAAAGAAGATAGAATTTAAGTTTTAAGGAATATGAGAAGTAAAGTAAGAAAAGAAAATAGAATTTAAGTTTCAAGGAATATGTTTTTAAATATAAAGAAGTTATAAATATCTAAAAAGTGAAGAAGTAAAGTAAGAAAAGAAGATAGAATTTAAGTTTTAAGGAATATGTTTTTAAATATAAATAAGTTACAAATATCTAAAAAAGTGAAGAAGTAAAGTAAGAAAAGAAGATAGAATTTAAGTTTTAAGGAATATGTTTTTAAATATAAATAAGTTACAAATAAAAAAAGTGAAGAAGTAAAGTAAAAAAGAAGATAAATTTAAGTTTTAAGGAAATTTAAAGAAGTAAATATCTAAAAAAGTGAAGAAGTAAAGTAAGAAAAGAAGATAGAATTTAAGTTTTAAGGAATATGCTTTTAAATATAAAGAAGTAAATATCCTAAAAAAGTGAAGAAGTAAAGTAAGAAAAGAAAATAGAATTTAAGTTTCAAGGAATATGTTTTTAAATATAAAGAAGTTATAAATATCTAAAAAGTGAAGAAGTAAAGTAAGAAAAGAAGATAGAATTTAAGTTTTAAGGAATATGTTTTTAAATATAAATAAGTTACAAATATCTAAAAAAGTGAAGAAGTAAAGTTAAGAAAAGAAAATAGAATTTAAGTTTCAAGGAATATGTTTTTAAATATAAAGAAGTTATAAATATCTAAAAAAGTGAAGATGTAAAGTAAGAAAAGAAGATAGAATTTAAGTTTTAAAGAATATGCTTTTAAATATAAATAAGTTATAAATATCTAAAAAAGTGAAGAAGTAAAGTAAGAAAAGAAGATAGAATTTAAGTTTTAAGGAATATGTTTTTAAATATAAATAAGTTATAAATATCTAAAAAAGTGAAGAAGTAAAGTAAGAAAAGAAGAAAGAATTTAAGTTTTAAGGAATATGTTTTTAAATATAAATAAGTTATAAATATCTAAAAAAGTGAAGAGGTAAAGTAAGAAAAGAAGATAGAATTTAAGTTTTAAGGAATAATTTTTTAAATATAAATAAGTTATAAATATCTAAAAAAGTGAAGAAGTAAAGTAAGAAAAGAAGATAGAATTTAAGTTTTAAGGAATATGCTTTTAAATTTAAATAAGTTATAAATATCTAAAAAAGTGAAGAAGTAAAGTAAGAAAAGAAGATAGAATTTAAGTTTTAAGGAATATGCTTTTAAATATAAATAAGTTTTAAATGTCTAAAAAAGTAAAGAAGTAAAGTAAGAAAAGAAGATAGAATTTAAGTTTTAAAGAATATGTTTTTAAATATAAATAAGTTATAAATATCTAAAAAGTAAAGAAAGTTATAAATATCTAAAAAGTAAAGAAGAAAAGTAAGAAAAGAAGATAGAATTTAAGTTTCAAGGAATATGTTTTTAAATATAAAGAAGTTATAAATATCTAAAAAAGTGAAGAAGTAAAGTAAGAAAAGAAAATAGAATATAAGTTTTAAGGAATATGCTTTTAAATTTAAATAAGTTATAAATATCTAAAAAGTGAAGAAGTAAAGTAAGAAAAGAAGATAGAATTTAAGTTTTAAGGAATATGTTTTTAAATATAAATAAGTTATAAATATCTAAAAAAGTGAAGAAGTAAAGTAAGAAAAGAAGATAGAATTTAAGTTTTAAGGAATATGATTTTAAATATAAATAAGTTATAAATATCTAAAAAAGTGAAGAAGTAAAGTAAGAAAAGAAGATAGAATTTAAGTTTTAAGGAATATGTTTTTAAATATAAATAAGTTATAAATATCTAAAAAAGTGAAGAAGTAAAGTAAGAAAAGAAGATAGAATTTAAGTTTTAAGGAATATGATTTTAAATATAAATAAGTTATAAATATCTAAAAAAGTGAAGAAGTAAAGTAAGAAAAGAAGATAGAATTTAAGTTTTAAGGAATATGTTTTTAAATATAAATAAGTTATAAATATCTAAAAAAGTGAAGAAGTAAAGTAAGAAAAGAAGATAGAATTTAAGTTTTAAGGAATATGTTTTTAAATATAAATTAGTTATAGACATCTAAAAAAGTGAAGAAGTAAAGTAAGAAAAGAAGATAGAATTTAAGTTTCAAGGAATATGTTTTTAAATATAAATAAGTTATAAATATCTAAAAAAGTGAAGAAGTAAAGTAAGAAAAGAAGATAGAATATAAGTTTTAAGGAATATGCTTTTAAATATAAATAAGTTATAAATATCTAAAAAAGTGAAGAAGTAAAGTAAGAAAATAAGATAGAATATAAGTTTTAAAAAGTGAGCTTTTAAATATAAATAAGTTATAAATATCTAAAAAGTAAAGAAGTAAAGTAAGAAAAGAAGATAGAATTTAAGTTTCAAGGAATATGTTTTTAAATATAAAGAAGTTATAAATATCTAAAAAAGTGAAGAAGTAAAGTAAGAAAAGAAAATAGAAGTTAAGTTTTAAGGAATATGCGTTTAAATTTAAATAAGTTATAAATATCTAAAAAGTGAAGAAGTAAAGTAAGAAAAGAAGATAGAATTTAAGTTTCAAGGAATATGTTTTTAAATATAAATAAGTTATAAATATCTAAAAAAGCAAAGAAGTAAAGTAAAAAAAGAAGATAGAATTTAAGTTTCAAGGAATATGTTTTTAAATATAAATAAGTTATAAATATCTAAAAAAGTGAAGAAGTAAAGTAAGAAAAGAAGATAGAATTTAAGTTTCAAGGAATATGCTTTTAAATATAAATAAGTTATAAATATCTAAAAAAGTGAAGAAGTAAAGTAAGAAAATAAGATAGAATATAAGTTTTAAAAAGTGAGCTTTTAAATATAAAAAAGTTATAAATATCTAAAAAAGTGAAGAAGTAAAGTAAGAAAAGAAGAAAGAATTTAAGTTTTAAGGAATATGATTTTAAATATAAATAAGTTATAAATATCTAAAAAAGTGAAGAAGTAAAGTAAGAAAAGAAGATAGAATATAAGTTTCAAGGAATATGTTTTTAAATATAAATAAGTTATAAATATCTAAAAAAGTGAAGAAGTAAAGTAAGAAAAGAAGATAGAATTTAAGTTTTAAGGAATATGTTTTTAAATATAAATTAGTTATAGACATCTAAAAAAGTGAAGAAGTAAAGTAAGAAAAGAAGATAGAATTTAAGTTTTAAGGAATATGTTTTTAAATATAAATAAGTTATAAATATCTTAAAAAGTGAAGAAGTAAAGTAAGAAAAGAAGATAGAATTTAAGTTTTAAGGAATATGTTTTTAAATATAAATAAGTTATAAATATCTAAAAAAGTGAAGAAGTAAAGTAAGAAAAGAAGATAGAATTTAAGTTTTAAGGAATATGTTTTTAAATATAAATTAGTTATAGACATCTAAAAAGCAAAGAAGTAAAGTAAGAAAAGAAGATAGAATTTAAGTTTCAAGGAATATGTTTTTAAATATAAATAAGTTATAAATATCTAAAAAAGCAAAGAAGTAAAGTAAAAAAAGAAGATAGAATTTAAGTTTTAAGGAATATGTTTTTAAATATAAATAAGTTATAAATATCTAAAAAGTAAAGAAGTAAAGTAAGAAAAGAAGATAGAATTTAAGTTTCAAGGAATATGTTTTTAAATATAAATAAGTTATAAATATCTAAAAAAGTGAAGAAGTAAAGTAAGAAAAGAAAATATAATTTAAGTTTTAAGGAATATGCTTTTAAATATAAATAAGTTATAAATATCTAAAAAAGTGAAGAAGTAAAGTAAGAAAAGAAGATAGAATTTAAGTTTTAAGGAATATGTTTTTAAATATAAATAAGTTATAAATATCTAAAAA
Organism: Loxodes magnus; assembly: GCA_946699065.1. Classification (NCBI taxonomy): domain Eukaryota; phylum Ciliophora; class Karyorelictea; order Loxodida; family Loxodidae; genus Loxodes; species Loxodes magnus. Next base: position 6,551 of record CAMPDV010006108.1, on the reverse strand, counting down.
GTAAAGAAGTAAAGTAAGAAAAGAAGATAGAATTTAAGTTTTAAGGAATATGTTTTTAAATATAAATAAGTTATAAATATCTAAAAAAGTGAAGAAGTAAAGTAAGAAAAGAAAATAGAAGTTAAGTTTTAAGGAATATGCGTTTAAATATAAAGAAGTTATAAATATCTAAAAAGTAAAGAAGTAAAGTAAGAAAAGAAGATAGAAGTTAAGTTTTAAGGAATATGCTTTTAAATATAAATAAGTTATAAATATCTAAAAAAGTGAAGAAGTAAAGTAAGAAAAGAAGATAGAATTTAAGTTTTAGTGAATATGTTTTTAAATATAAATAAGTTATAAATATCTAAAAAGTAAAGAAGTAAAGTAAGAAAAGAAGATAGAATTTAAGTTTTAAGGAATATGCTTTTAAATATAAATAAGTTATAAATATCTAAAAAAGTGAAAAAGTAAAGTAAGAAAAGAAAATAGAATTTAAGTTTTAAGGAATATGTTTTTAAATATAAATAAGTTATAAATATCTAAAAAGTGAAGAAGTAAAGTAAGAAAAGAAGATAGAATTTAAGTTTTAAGGAATATGCTTTTAAATATAAATAAGTTATAAATATCTAAAAAAGTGAAGAAGTAAAGTAAGAAAAGAAAATAGAATTTAAGTTTTAAGGAATATGCGTTTAAATATAAAGAAGTTATAAATATCTAAAAAAGTGAAGAAGTAAAGTAAGAAAAGAAGATAGAATTTAAGTTTTAGTGAATATGTTTTTAAATATAAATAAGTTATAAATATCTAAAAAGTAAAGAAGTAAAGTAAGAAAAGAAGATAGAATTTAAGTTTTAAGAATATGCTTTTAAATATAAATAAGTTATAAATATCTAAAAAAGTGAAGAAGTAAAGTAAGAAAAGAAGATAGAATTTAAGTTTTAAGGAATATGTTTTTAAATATAAATAAGTTATAAATATCTAAAAAAGTGAAGAAGTAAAGTAAGAAAAGAAGATAGAATTTAAGTTTTAGTGAATATGTTTTTAAATATAAATAAGTTATAAATATCTAAAAAAGTGAAGAAGTAAAGTAAGAAAAGAAGATAGAATTTAAGTTTTAGTGAATATGTTTTTAAATATAAATAAGTTATAAATATCTAAAAAGTAAAGAAGTAAAGTAAGAAAAGAAGATAGAATTTAAGTTTTAAGGAATATGCTTTTAAATATAAATAAGTTATAAATATCTAAAAAAGTGAAGAAGTAAAGTAAGAAAAGAAAATAGAATTTAAGTTTTAAGGAATATGTTTTTAAATATAAATAAGTTATAAATATCTTAAAAAGTGAAGAAGTAAAGTAAGAAAAGAAGATAGAATTTAAGTTTTAAGGAATATGCTTTTAAATATAAATAAGTTATAAATATCTAAAAAGTGAAGAAGTAAAGTAAGAAAAGAAGATAGAATTTAAGTTTTAAAAAGTAAGCTTTTAAATATAAAGAAGTTATAAATATCTAAAAAAGTGAAGAAGTAAAGTAAGAAAAGAAGATAGAATTTAAGTTTTAGTATGAAAATATGTTTTTAAATATAAATAAGTTATAAATATCTAAAAAGTAAAGAAGTAAAGTAAGAAAAGAAGATAGAATTTAAGTTTTAAGGAATATGCTTTTAAATATAAATAAGTTATAAATATCTAAAAAAGTGAAGAAGTAAAGTAAGAAAAGAAAATAGAAGTTAAGTTTTAAGGAATATGTTTTTAAATATAAATAAGTTATAAATATCTAAAAAAGTGAAGAAGTAAAGTAAGAAAAGAAGATAGAATTTAAGTTTTAAGGAATATGCTTTTAAATATAAAGAAGTTATAAATTTCTAAAAAAGTGAAGATGTAAAGTAAGAAAAGAAAATATAATTTAAGTTTTAAGGAATATGCTTTTAAATATAAATTAGTTATAGACATCTAAAAAAGTGAAGAAGTAAAGTAAGAAAAGAAGATAGAATTTAAGTTTTAAGGAATATGCTTTTAAATATAAATTAGTTATAGACATCTAAAAAGCAAAGAAGTAAAGTAAGAAAAGAAGATAGAATTTAAGTTTTAAAAAGTAAGCTTTTAAATATAAATAAGTAAATATCTAAAAAAGCAAAGAAGTAAAGTAAGAAAAGAAGATAGAATTTAAGTTTTAAGGAATAATTTTTTAAATATAAATAAGTTATAAATATCTAAAAAGTAAAGAAGTAAAGTAAGAAAAGAAGATAGAATTTAAGTTTTAAGGAATATGTTTTTAAATATAAATAAGTTATAAATATCTAAAAAAGTGAAGAAGTAAAGTAAGAAAAAAAGATAGAATTTAAGTTTTAAGGAATATGCGTTTAAATATAAAGAAGTTATAAATATCTAAAAAAGTGAAGAAGTAAAGTAAGAAAAGAAGATAGAATTTAAGTTTTAAGGAATAATTTTTTAAATATAAATAAGTTATAAATATCTAAAAAAGTGAAGAAGTAAAGTAAGAAAAGAAGATAGAATTTAAGTTTTAAGGAATATGCTTTTAAATATAAAGAAGTTATAAATATCTAAAAAAGTGAAGAAGTAAAGTAAGAAAAGAAGATAGAATTTAAGTTTTAAGGAATATGCTTTTAAATATAAATAAGTTATAAATATCTAAAAAGTGAAGAAGTAAAGTAAGAAAAGAAGATAGAATTTAAGTTTTAAAAAGTAAGCTTTTAAATATAAAGAAGTTATAAATATCTAAAAAAGTGAAGAAGTAAAGTAAGAAAAGAAGATAGAATTTAAGTTTTAAGGAATATGCTTTTAAATTTAAAGAAGTAAATATCTAAAAAAGCAAAGAAGTAAAGTAAGAAAAGAAGATAGAATTTAAGTTTTAAGGAATATGCTTTTAAATATAAATAAGTTATAAATATCTAAAAAAGTGAAGAAGTACAGTAAGAAAAGAAGATAGAATTTAAGTTTTAAAAAGTGAGCATTTAAATATAAATAAGTTATAAATATCTAAAAAAGTGAAGAGGTAAAGTAAGAAAAGAAGATAGAATTTAAGTTTTAAGGAATATGTTTTTAAATTTAAAGAAGTAATAAATATCTAAAAAAGCAAAGAAGTAAAGTAAGAAAAGAAGATAGAATTTAAGTTTTAAGGAATATGCTTTTAAATATAAAGAAGTTATAAATATCTAAAAAAGTGAAGAAGTAAAGTAAGAAAAGAAGATAGAATTTAAGTTTTAAGGAATATGTTTTTAAATATAAATAAGTTATAAATATCTAAAAAAGTGAAGAAGTAAAGTAAGAAAAGAAGATAGAATTTAAGTTTTAAGGAATATGTTTTTAAATATAAATTAGCTATAGACATCTAAAAAGCAAAGAAGTAAAGTAAGAAAAGAAGATAGAATTTAAGTTTTAAGGAATATGCTTTTAAATTTAAAGAAGTAAATATCTAAAAAAGTGAAGAAGTAAAGTAAGAAAAAAAGATAGAATTTAAGTTTTAAGGAATATGTTTTTAATTTAAAGAAGTAATAAATATCTAAAAAAGCAAAGAAGTAAAGTAAGAAAAGAAGATAGAATTTAAGTTTTAAGGAATATGCTTTTAAATATAAAGAAGTTATAAATATCTAAAAAAGTGAAGAAGTAAAGTAAGAAAAGAAGATAGAATTTAAGTTTTAAGGAATATGTTTTTAAATATAAATTAGTTATAGACATCTAAAAAGCAAAGAAGTAAAGTAAGAAAAGAAGATAGAATTTAAGTTTTAAGGAATATGTTTTTAAATATAAATAAGTTATAAATATCTAAAAAAGTGAAGAAGTAAAGTAAGAAAAGAAGATAGAATTTAAGTTTTAAGGAATATGTTTTTAAATATAAATAAGTTATAAATATCTAAAAAAGTGAAGAAGTAAAGTAAGAAAAGAAAATAGAATTTAAGTTTTAAGGAATATGCTTTTAAATATAAATAAGTTATAAATATCTAAAAAAGTGAAGAAGTAAAGTAAGAAAAGAAAATAGAATTTAAGTTTTAAAAAGTAAGCTTTTAAATTTAAAGAAGTAAATATCTAAAAAAGCAAAGAAGTAAAGTAAGAAAAGAAGATAGAATTTAAGTTTTAAGGAATATGCTTTTAAATATAAATAAGTTATAAATATCTAAAAAGTAAAGAAGTAAAGTAAGAAAAGAAGATAGAATTTAAGTTTTAAGGAATATGCTTTTAAATATAAATAAGTTATAAATATCTAAAAAAGTGAAGAAGTACAGTAAGAAAAGAAGATAGAATTTAAGTTTTAAAAAGTGAGCATTTAAATATAAATAAGTTATAAATATCTAAAAAAGTGAAGAGGTAAAGTAAGAAAAGAAGATAGAATTTAAGTTTTAAGGAATATGTTTTTAAATATAAATAAGTTATAAATATCTAAAAAAGTGAAGAAGTAAAGTAAGAAAAGAAGATAGAATTTAAGTTTTAAGGAATATGTTTTTAAATATAAATTAGCTATAGACATCTAAAAAGCAAAGAAGTAAAGTAAGAAAAGAAGATAGAATTTAAGTTTTAAGGAATATGCTTTTAAATTTAAAGAAGTAAATATCTAAAAAAGTGAAGAAGTAAAGTAAGAAAAAAAGATAGAATTTAAGTTTTAAGGAATATGTTTTTAATTTAAAGAAGTAATAAATATCTAAAAAAGCAAAGAAGTAAAGTAAGAAAAGAAGATAGAATTTAAGTTTTAAGGAATATGCTTTTAAATATAAAGAAGTTATAAATATCTAAAAAAGTGAAGAAGTAAAGTAAGAAAAGAAGATAGAATTTAAGTTTTAAGGAATATGTTTTTAAATATAAAGAAGTTACAAATATCTAAAAAAGTGAAGAAGTAAAGTAAGAAAAGAAGATAGAATTTAAGTTTTAAGGAATAATTTTTTAAATATAAATAAGTTATAAATATCTAAAAAAGTGAAGAAGTAAAGTAAGAAAAGAAGATAGAATTTAAGTTTTAGTGAATATGTTTTTAAATATAAATAAGTTATAAATATCTAAAAAGTAAAGAAGTAAAGTAAGAAAAGAAGATAGAATTTAAGTTTTAAGGAATATGCTTTTAAATATAAATAAGTTATAAATATCTAAAAAAGTGAAGAAGTAAAGTAAGAAAAGAAAATAGAAGTTAAGTTTTAAGGAATATGCGTTTAAATATAAAGAAGTTATAAATATCTAAAAAAGTGAAGAAGTAAAGTAAGAAAAGAAGATAGAATTTAAGTTTTAAGGAATATGCTTTTAAATATAAAGAAGTTATAAATATCTAAAAAAGTGAAGAAGTAAAGTAAGAAAAGAAGATAGAATTTAAGTTTTAAGGAATATGCTTTTAAATATAAATAAGTTATAAATATCTAAAAAGTGAAGAAGTAAAGTAAGAAAAGAAGATAGAATTTAAGTTTTAAAAAGTAAGCTTTTAAATATAAAGAAGTTATAAATATCTAAAAAGTGAAGAAGTAAAGTAAGAAAAGAAGATAGAATTTAAGTTTTAAGGAATATGCTTTTAAATATAAATAAGTTATAAATATCTAAAAAAGTGAAGAAGTAAAGTAAGAAAAGAAGATAGAATTTAAGTTTTAAGGAATATTTTTTAAATATAAATAAGTTATAAATATCTAAAAAAGTGAAGAAGTAAAGTAAGAAAAGAAGATAGAATTTAAGTTTTAAGGAATATGCTTTTAAATATAAATTAGTTATAGACATCTAAAAAGCAAAGAAGTAAAGTAAGAAAAGAAGATAGAATTTAAGTTTTAAAAAGTAAGCTTTTAAATATAAATAAGTAAATATCTAAAAAAGCAAAGAAGTAAAGTAAGAAAAGAAGATAGAATTTAAGTTTTAGTGAATATGTTTTTAAATATAAATTAGTTATAGACATCTAAAAAGCAAAGAAGTAAAGTAAGAAAAGAAGATAGAATTTAAGTTTTAAGGAATATGCTTTTAAATTTAAAGAAGTAAATATCTAAAAAAGTGAAGAAGTAAAGTAAGAAAAGAAAATAGAAGTTAAGTTTTAAGGAATATGCGTTTAAATATAAAGAAGTTATAAATATCTAAAAAAGTGAAGAAGTAAAGTAAGAAAAGAAGATAGAATTTAAGTTTTAAGGAATATGCTTTTAAATATAAAGAAGTTATAAATATCTAAAAAAGTGAAGAAGTAAAGTAAGAAAAGAAGATAGAATTTAAGTTTTAAGGAATATGCTTTTAAATATAAAGAAGTTATAAATATCTAAAAAGTGAAGAAGTAAAGTAAGAAAAGAAGATAGAATTTAAGTTTTAAAAATAAGCTTTTAAATATAAAGAAGTTATAAATATCTAAAAAAGTGAAGAAGTAAAGTAAGAAAAGAAGATAGAATTTAAGTTTTAAGGAATATGCTTTTAAATATAAATTAGTTATAGATATCTAAAAAGCAAAGAAGTAAAGTAAGAAAAGAAGATAGAATTTAAGTTTTAAGGAATATGCTTTTAAATATAAATTAGTTATAGACATCTAAAAAGTGAAGAAGTAAAGTAAGAAAAGAAGATAGAATTTAAGTTTTAAGGAATATGCTTTTAAATATAAATAAGTTATAAATATCTA
>CAMPDV010006107.1:0-23782 GCA_946699065.1 Loxodes magnus | reverse complement strand
AGAAGTAAAGTAGGAAAAGAAGAAAGAATTTCAGTTTTAAGGAGTATGCTTTGAGAAGTATTAAGTATTTATAAAAGTGAAGAAGTAAAGTAAGAAAAGAAGATAGAATTTCATTTTAAGGAATATGGATTGAGAAGTATTAAGTATTTAGAAAAGTGAAGAAGTAAAGTAGGAAAAGAATAAGAGTTTCGGTTTTAAGGAGTATGCTTTGAGAAGTATTAAGTATTTAGAAAAGTGAAGAAGTGAAGTAAGAAAAGAAGATAGAGTTTCATTTTTAAGGAATATGGATTGAGAAGTATTAAGTATTTAGAAAAGTGAAGAAGTAAAGTAAGAAAAGAAGATAGAATTTCAGTTTTAAGGAGTATGCTTTGAGAAGTAATAAGTATTTATAAAAGTGAAGAAGTAAAGTAAGAAAAGAAGATCTTATTTCAGTTTTAATGAGTATGCTTTGAGAAGTATTAAGTATTTAGAAAAGTGAAGAAGTAAAGTAAGAAAAGAAGATAGAATTTCAGTTTTAAGGAGTATGCTTTGAGAAGTAATAAGTATTAAGAAAAGTGAAGAAGTAAAGTAAGAAAAGAAGAAAGAATTTCAGTTTTAAGGAGTATGCTTTGAGAAGTAATAAGTATTAAGAAGATTGAAGAAGTAAAGTAAGAAAAGAAGAAAGAATTTCAGTTTTAAGGAGTATGCTTTGAGAAGTAATAAGTATTTAGAAGAGTGAAGAAGTAAAGTAAGAAAAGAAGAAAGAATTTCAGTTTTAATGAGTATGCTTTGAGAAGTAATAAGTATTTATAAAGTGAAGAAGTAAAGTAAGAAAAGAAGGAAGAATTTCATTTTTAAGGAATATGGATTGAGAAGTAATAAGTATTTATAAAGTGAAGAAGTAAAGTAAGAAAAGAAGGAAGAATTTCAGTTTTAATGAGTATGCTTTGAGAAGTAATAAGTATTTAGAAAAGTGAAGAAGTAAAGTAAGAAAAGAAGGAAGAATTTCATTTTTAAGGAATATGGATTGAGAAGTATTAAGTATTTAGAAAAGTGAAGAAGTAAAGTAGGAAAAGAATAAGAGTTTCGGTTTTAAGGAGTATGCTTTGAGAAGTATTAAGTATTTAGAAAAGTGAAGAAGTGAAGTAAGAAAAGAAGATAGAGTTTCATTTTTAAGGAATATGGATTGAGAAGTATTAAGTATTTAGAAAAGTGAAGAAGTAAAGTAAGAAAAGAAGATAGAATTTCAGTTTTAAGGAGTATGCTTTGAGAAGTAATAAGTATTTATAAAAGTGAAGAAGTAAAGTAAGAAAAGAAGATCTTATTTCAGTTTTAATGAGTATGCTTTGAGAAGTATTAAGTATTTAGAAAAGTGAAGAAGTAAAGTAAGAAAAGAAGATAGAATTTCAGTTTTAATGAGTATGCTTTGAGAAGTATTAAGTATTTAGAAGAGTGAAGAAGTAAAGTAAGAAAAGAAGATAGAATTTCAGTTTTAAGGAGTATGCTTTGAGAAGTAATAAGTATTTAGAAAAGTGAAGAAGTAAAGTAGGAAAAGAAGATAGAATTTCAGTTTTAAGGAGTATGCTTGGAGAAGTAATAAGTATTTAGAAGAGTGAAGAAGTAAAGTAAGAAAAGAAGAAAGAATTTCAGTTTTAATGAGTATGCTTTGAGAAGTAATAAGTATTTATAAAGTGAAGAAGTAAAGTAAGAAAAGAAGGAAGAATTTCATTTTTAAGGAATATGGATTGAGAAGTATTAAGTATTTAGAAAAGTGAAGAAGTAAAGTAAGAAAAGAAGATTGAGTTTCGGTTTTAAGGAGTATGCTTTGAGAAGTATTAAGTATTTATAAAAGCGAAGAAGTAAAGTAGGAAAAGAAGAAAGAATTTCAGTTTTAAGGAGTATGCTTTGAGAAGTATTAAGTATTTATAAAAGTGAAGAAGTAAAGTAAGAAAAGAAGATAGAATTTCAGTTTTAAGGAGTATGCTTTGAGAAGTAATAAGTATTTAGAAAAGTGAAGAAGTAAAATAGGAAAAGAAGGAAGAATTTCAGTTTTAAGGTGTATGCTTTGAGAAGTAATAAGTATTTTGGAAAGTGAAGAAGTAAAGTAGGAAAAGAAGGAAGAATTTCAGTTTTAAGGAGTATGCTTTGAGAAGTAATAAGTATTTTGGAAAGTGAAGAAGTAAAGTAAGAAAAGAAGATAGAATTTCATTTTTAAGGAATATGGATTGAGAAGTATTAAGTATTTAGAAAAGTGAAGAAGTAAAGTAGGAAAAGAAGAAAGAATTTCAGTTTTAAGGAGTATGCTTTGAGAAGTATTAAGTATTTATAAAAGTGAAGAAGTAAAGTAGGAAAAGAAGAAGAGTTTCGGTTTTAAGGAGTATGCTTTGAGAAGTAATAAGTATTTATAAAAGTGAAGAAGTAAAGTAAGAAAAGAAGATAGAATTTCATTTTTAAGGAATATGGATTGAGAAGTATTAAGTATTTAGAAAAGTGAAGAAGTAAAGTAGGAAAAGAAGATAGAATTTCAGTTTTAAGGAGTATGCTTTGAGAAGTAATAAGTATTTATAAAAGTGAAGAAGTAAAGTAAGAAAAGAAGATAGAATTTCATTTTTAAGGAATATGGATTGAGAAGTATTAAGTATTTAGAAAAGTGAAGAAGTAAAGTAGGAAAAGAAGAAGAGTTTCGGTTTTAAGGAGTATGCTTTGAGAAGTATTAAGTATTTAGAAAAGTGAAGAAGTAAAGTAAGAAAAGAAGATTGAGTTTCGGTTTTAAGGAGTATGCTTTGAGAAGTATTAAGTATTTAGAAAAGTGAAGAAGTAAAGTAAGAAAAGAAGATAGAATTTCATTTTTAAGGAATATGGATTGAGAAGTATTAAGTATTTAGAAAAGTGAAGAAGTAAAGTAAGAAAAGAAGATAGAATTTCATTTTTAAGGAGTATGCTTTGAGAAGTATTAAGTATTTAGAAAAGTGAAGAAGTAAAGTAGGAAAAGAAGAAGAGTTTCGGTTTTAAGGAGTATGCTTTGAGAAGTAATAAGTATTTATAAAAGTGAAGAAGTAAAGTAAGAAAAGAAGAAAGAATTTCAGTTTTAAGGAGTATGCTTTGAGAAGTAATAAGTATTTAGAAAAGTGAAGAAGTAAAGTAGGAAAAGAAGAAAGAATTTCAGTTTTAAGGAGTATGCTTTGAGAAGTATTAAGTATTTATAAAAGTGAAGAAGTAAAGTAAGAAAAGAAGATAGAATTTCATTTTTAAGGAATATGGATTGAGAAGTATTAAGTATTTAGAAAAGTGAAGAAGTAAAGTAGGAAAAGAAGAAGAGTTTCGGTTTTAAGGAGTATGCTTTGAGAAGTATTAAGTATTTAGAAAAGTGAAGAAGTAAAGTAAGAAAAGAAGATTGAGTTTCGGTTTTAAGGAGTATGCTTTGAGAAGTATTAAGTATTTAGAAAAGTGAAGAAGTAAAGTAGGAAAAGATGATTGAGTTTCAGTTTTATTAAGTATGCTTTGAGAAGTATTAAGTATTTAGAAAAGTGAAGAAGTAAAGTAAGAAAAGATGATTGAGTTTCATTTTTAAGGAATATGGATTGAGAAGTATTAAGTATTTAGAAAAGTGAAGAAGTAAAGTAGGAAAAGAAGAAGAGTTTCGGTTTTAAGGAGTATGCTTTGAGAAGTATTAAGTATTTAGAAAAGTGAAGAAGTGAAGTAAGAAAAGAAGATAGAGTTTCATTTTTAAGGAGTATGCTTTGAGAAGTAATAAGTATTAAGAAAAGTGAAGAAGTAAAGTAAGAAAAGAAGATTGAGTTTCGGTTTTAAGGAGTATGCTTTGAGAAGTATTAAGTATTTAGAAAAGTGAAGAAGTAAAGTAAGAAAAGAAGATAGAATTTCATTTTTAAGGAATATGGATTGAGAAGTATTAAGTATTTAGAAAAGTGAAGAAGTAAAGTAGGAAAAGAAGAAGAGTTTCGGTTTTAAGGAGTATGCTTTGAGAAGTATTAAGTATTTAGAAAAGTGAAGAAGTAAAGTAAGAAAAGAAGATAGAATTTCAGTTTTAAGGAGTATGCTTTGAGAAGTAATAAGTATTTAGAAAAGTGAAGAAGTAAAGTAAGAAAAGAAGATAGAATTTCAGTTTTAAGGAGTATGCTTTGAGAAGTATTAAGTATTTAGAAAAGTGAAGAAGTAAAGTAGGAAAAGAAGATAGAATTTCAGTTTTAAGGAGTATTCTTTGAGAAGTAATAAGTATTTAGAAGAGTGAAGAAGTAAAGTAAGAAAAGAAGAAAGAATTTCAGTTTTAATGAGTATGCTTTGAGAAGTAATAAGTATTTAGAAGAGTGAAGAAGTAAAGTAAGAAAAGAAGAAGAGTTTCGGTTTTAAGGAGTATGCTTTGAGAAGTAATAAGTATTTATAAAAGTGAAGAAGTAAAGTAAGAAAAGAAGAAAGAATTTCAGTTTTAAGGAGTATGCTTTGAGAAGTAATAAGTATTTAGAAAAGTGAAGAAGTAAAGTAAGAAAAGAAGATAGAATTTCAGTTTTAAGGAGTATGCTTTGAGAAGTAATAAGTATTTAGAAGAGTGAAGAAGTAAAGTAAGAAAAGAAGAAAGAATTTCAGTTTTAATGAGTATGCTTTGAGAAGTAATAAGTATTTATAAAGTGAAGAAGTAAAGTAAGAAAAGAAGAAAGAATTTCAGTTTTATTGAGTATGCTTTGAGAAGTAATAAGTATTTATAAAAGTGAAGAAGTAAAGTAAGAAAAGAAGAAAGAATTTCAGTTTTAAGGAGTATGCTTTGAGAAGTAATAAGTATTTAGAAAAGTGAAGAAGTAAAGTAGGAAAAGAAGATAGAATTTCAGTTTTAAGGAGTATGCTTGGAGAAGTAATAAGTATTTAGAAGAGTGAAGAAGTAAAGTAAGAAAAGAAGAAAGAATTTCAGTTTTAATGAGTATGCTTTGAGAAGTAATAAGTATTTATAAAGTGAAGAAGTAAAGTAAGAAAAGAAGGAAGAATTTCAGTTTTATTGAGTATGCTTTGAGAAGTAATAAGTATTTATAAAAGTGAAGAAGTAAAGTAAGAAAAGAAGAAAGAATTTCAGTTTTAAGGAGTATGCTTTGAGAAGTAATAAGTATTTAGAAGAGTGAAGAAGTAAAGTAAGAAAAGAAGATAGAATTTCAGTTTTAAGGAGTATGCTTTGAGAAGTATTAAGTATTTAGAAAAGTGAAGAAGTAAAGTAAGAAAAGAAAATAGAATTTCATTTTTAAGGAATATGGATTGAGAAGTATTAAGTATTTAGAAAAGTGAAGAAGTAAAGTAAGAAAAGAAGATAGAATTTCATTTTTAAGGAATATGGATTGAGAAGTATTAAGTATTTAGAAAAGTGAAGAAGTAAAGTAGGAAAAGAAGAAGAGTTTCGGTTTTAAGGAGTATGCTTTGAGAAGTAATAAGTATTTATAAAAGTGAAGAAGTAAAGTAAGAAAAGAAGAAAGAATTTCAGTTTTAAGGAGTATGCTTTGAGAAGTAATAAGTATTAAGAAAAGTGAAGAAGTAAAGTAAGAAAAGAAGATTGAGTTTCGGTTTTAAGGAGTATGCTTTGAGAAGTATTAAGTATTTAGAAAAGTGAAGAAGTAAAGTAAGAAAAGAAGATAGAATTTCATTTTTAAGGAATATGGATTGAGAAGTATTAAGTATTTAGAAAAGTGAAGAAGTAAAGTAGGAAAAGAAGAAGAGTTTCGGTTTTAAGGAGTATGCTTTGAGAAGTATTAAGTATTTAGAAAAGTGAAGAAGTAAAGTAAGAAAAGAAGATAGAATTTCAGTTTTAAGGAGTATGCTTTGAGAAGTAATAAGTATTTAGAAAAGTGAAGAAGTAAAGTAAGAAAAGAAGATAGAATTTCAGTTTTAAGGAGTATGCTTTGAGAAGTATTAAGTATTTAGAAAAGTGAAGAAGTAAAGTAGGAAAAGAAGATAGAATTTCAGTTTTAAGGAGTATTCTTTGAGAAGTAATAAGTATTTAGAAGAGTGAAGAAGTAAAGTAAGAAAAGAAGAAAGAATTTCAGTTTTAATGAGTATGCTTTGAGAAGTAATAAGTATTTAGAAGAGTGAAGAAGTAAAGTAAGAAAAGAAGAAGAGTTTCGGTTTTAAGGAGTATGCTTTGAGAAGTAATAAGTATTTATAAAAGTGAAGAAGTAAAGTAAGAAAAGAAGAAAGAATTTCAGTTTTAAGGAGTATGCTTTGAGAAGTAATAAGTATTTAGAAAAGTGAAGAAGTAAAGTAAGAAAAGAAGATAGAATTTCAGTTTTAAGGAGTATGCTTTGAGAAGTAATAAGTATTTAGAAGAGTGAAGAAGTAAAGTAAGAAAAGAAGAAAGAATTTCAGTTTTAATGAGTATGCTTTGAGAAGTAATAAGTATTTATAAAGTGAAGAAGTAAAGTAAGAAAAGAAGAAAGAATTTCAGTTTTATTGAGTATGCTTTGAGAAGTAATAAGTATTTATAAAAGTGAAGAAGTAAAGTAAGAAAAGAAGAAAGAATTTCAGTTTTAAGGAGTATGCTTTGAGAAGTAATAAGTATTTAGAAAAGTGAAGAAGTAAAGTAGGAAAAGAAGATAGAATTTCAGTTTTAAGGAGTATGCTTGGAGAAGTAATAAGTATTTAGAAGAGTGAAGAAGTAAAGTAAGAAAAGAAGAAAGAATTTCAGTTTTAATGAGTATGCTTTGAGAAGTAATAAGTATTTATAAAGTGAAGAAGTAAAGTAAGAAAAGAAGGAAGAATTTCAGTTTTAAGGAGTATGCTTTGAGAAGTAATAAGTATTTAGAAGAGTGAAGAAGTAAAGTAAGAAAAGAAGATAGAATTTCAGTTTTAAGGAGTATGCTTTGAGAAGTATTAAGTATTTAGAAAAGTGAAGAAGTAAAGTAAGAAAAGAAAATAGAATTTCATTTTTAAGGAATATGGATTGAGAAGTATTAAGTATTTAGAAAAGTGAAGAAGTAAAGTAAGAAAAGAAGATAGAATTTCATTTTTAAGGAATATGGATTGAGAAGTATTAAGTATTTAGAAAAGTGAAGAAGTAAAGTAGGAAAAGAAGAAGAGTTTCGGTTTTAAGGAGTATGCTTTGAGAAGTAATAAGTATTTATAAAAGTGAAGAAGTAAAGTAAGAAAAGAAGAAAGAATTTCGGTTTTAAGGAGTATGCTTTGAGAAGTATTAAGTATTTAGAAAAGTGAAGAAGTAAAGTAAGAAAAGAAGAAAGAATTTCAGTTTTATTGAGTATGCTTTGAGAAGTAATAAGTATTTAGAAAAGTGAAGAAGTAAAGTAAGAAAAGAAGATAGAATTTCATTTTTAAGGAATATGGATTGAGAAGTATTAAGTATTTAGAAAAGTGAAGAAGTAAAGTAGGAAAAGAAGAAGAGTTTCGGTTTTAAGGAGTATGCTTTGAGAAGTATTAAGTATTTAGAAAAGTGAAGAAGTAAAGTAAGAAAAGAAGATTGAGTTTCGGTTTTAAGGAGTATGCTTTGAGAAGTATTAAGTATTTAGAAAAGTGAAGAAGTAAAGTAAGTAAAGAAGATAGAATTTCATTTTTAAGGAATATGGATTGAGAAGTATTAAGTATTTAGAAAAGTGAAGAAGTAAAGTAAGAAAAGAAGATAGAATTTCATTTTTAAGGAATATGGATTGAGAAGTATTAAGTATTTAGAAAAGTGAAGAAGTAAAGTAGGAAAAGAAGAAGAGTTTCGGTTTTAAGGAGTATGCTTTGAGAAGTAATAAGTATTTATAAAAGTGAAGAAGTAAAGTAAGAAAAGAAGAAAGAATTTCAGTTTTAAGGAGTATGCTTTGAGAAGTAATAAGTATTTAGAAAAGTGAAGAAGTAAAGTAGGAAAAGAAGAAAGAATTTCAGTTTTAAGGAGTATGCTTTGAGAAGTATTAAGTATTTATAAAAGTGAAGAAGTAAAGTAAGAAAAGAAGATAGAATTTCATTTTTAAGGAATATGGATTGAGAAGTATTAAGTATTTAGAAAAGTGAAGAAGTAAAGTAAGAAAAGAAGATAGAATTTCAGTTTTAAGGAGTATGCTTTGAGAAGTAATAAGTATTTAGAAGAGTGAAGAAGTAAAGTAAGAAAAGAAGATAGAATTTCAGTTTTAAGGAGTATGCTTTGAGAAGTAATAAGTATTTAGAAAAGTGAAGAAGTAAAGTAAGAAAAGAAGGAAGAATTTCAGTTTTATTGAGTATGCTTTGAGAAGTAATAAGTATTTATAAAAGTGAAGAAGTAAAGTAAGAAAAGAAGAAAGAATTTCAGTTTTAAGGAGTATGCTTTGAGAAGTATTAAGTATTTAGAAAAGTGAAGAAGTGAAGTAAGAAAAGATGATTGATTTTCAGTTTTATTGAGTATGCTTTGAGAAGTATTAAGTATTTAGAAAAGTGAAGAAGTGAAGTAAGAAAAGAAGATAGAGTTTCAGTTTTAATGAGTATGCTTTGAGAAGTATTAAGTATTTAGAAAAGTGAAGAAGTAAAGTAGGAAAAGAAGATCTTATTTCAGTTTTACAGAGTATGCTTTGAGAAGTATTAAGTATTTAGAAAAGTGAAGAAGTAAAGTAAGAAAAGAAGATTGAGTTTCATTTTTAAGGAATATGGATTGAGAAGTATTAAGTATTTAGAAAAGTGAAGAAGTAAAGTAGGAAAAGAAGAAGAGTTTCGGTTTTAAGGAGTATGCTTTGAGAAGTATTAAGTATTTAGAAAAGTGAAGAAGTGAAGTAAGAAAAGAAGATAGAGTTTCATTTTTAAGGAATATGGATTGAGAAGTATTAAGTATTTAGAAAAGTGAAGAAGTAAAGTAGGAAAAGAAGAAGAGTTTCGGTTTTAAGGAGTATGCTTTGAGAAGTATTAAGTATTTAGAAAAGTGAAGAAGTGAAGTAAGAAAAGAAGATAGAGTTTCATTTTTAAGGAATATGGATTGAGAAGTATTAAGTATTTAGAAAAGTGAAGAAGTAAAGTAGGAAAAGAAGAAGAGTTTCGGTTTTAAGGAGTATGCTTTGAGAAGTATTAAGTATTTAGAAAAGTGAAGAAGTGAAGTAAGAAAAGAAGATAGAGTTTCATTTTTAAGGAATATGGATTGAGAAGTATTAAGTATTTAGAAAAGTGAAGAAGTAAAGTAGGAAAAGAAGAAGAGTTTCGGTTTTAAGGAGTATGCTTTGAGAAGTAATAAGTATTTATAAAGTGAAGAAGTAAAGTAAGAAAAGAAGGAAGAATTTCAGTTTTATTGAGTATGCTTTGAGAAGTAATAAGTATTTATAAAAATGAAGAAGTAAAGTAAGAAAAGAAGATCTTATTTCAGTTTTATAGAGTATGCTTTGAGAAGTATTAAGTATTTAGAAAAGTGAAGAAGTAAAGTAAGAAAAGATGATTGAGTTTCAGTTTTATTAAGTATGCTTTGAGAAGTATTAAGTATTTAGAAAAGTGAAGAAGTAAAGTAAGAAAAGAAGATTGAGTTTCATTTTTAAGGAATATGGATTGAGAAGTATTAAGTATTTAGAAAAGTGAAGAAGTAAAGTAGGAAAAGAAGAAGAGTTTCGGTTTTAAGGAGTATGCTTTGAGAAGTATTAAGTATTTAGAAAAGTGAAGAAGTGAAGTAAGAAAAGAAGATAGAGTTTCGGTTTTAAGGAGTATGCTTTGAGAAGTATTAAGTATTTAGAAAAGTGAAGAAGTAAAGTAGGAAAAGATGATTGAGTTTCAGTTTTATTAAGTATGCTTTGAGAAGTATTAAGTATTTAGAAAAGTGAAGAAGTAAAGTAAGAAAAGATGATTGAGTTTCATTTTTAAGGAATATGGATTGAGAAGTATTAAGTATTTAGAAAAGTGAAGAAGTAAAGTAGGAAAAGAAGAAGAGTTTCGGTTTTAAGGAGTATGCTTTGAGAAGTATTAAGTATTTAGAAAAGTGAAGAAGTGAAGTAAGAAAAGAAGATAGAGTTTCATTTTTAAGGAATATGGATTGAGAAGTATTAAGTATTTAGAAAAGTGAAGAAGTAAAGTAAGAAAAGAAGATTGAGTTTCGGTTTTAAGGAGTATGCTTTGAGAAGTATTAAGTATTTAGAAAAGTGAAGAAGTAAAGTAAGAAAAGAAGATAGAATTTCATTTTTAAGGAATATGGATTGAGAAGTATTAAGTATTTAGAAAAGTGAAGAAGTAAAGTAGGAAAAGAAGAAGAGTTTCGGTTTTAAGGAGTATGCTTTGAGAAGTAATAAGTATTTATAAAGTGAAGAAGTAAAGTAAGAAAAGAAGGAAGTATTTCAGTTTTATTGAGTATGCTTTGAGAAGTAATAAGTATTTATAAAAATGAAGAAGTAAAGTAAGAAAAGAAGATCTTATTTCAGTTTTATAGAGTATGCTTTGAGAAGTATTAAGTATTTAGAAAAGTGAAGAAGTAAAGTAAGAAAAGATGATTGAGTTTCAGTTTTAAGGAGTATGCTTTGAGAAGTATTAAGTATTTAGAAAAGTGAAGAAGTAAAGTAAGAAAAGAAGAAAGAATTTCAGTTTTAATGAGTATGCTTTGAGAAGTAATAAGTATTTAGAAAAATGAAGAAGTAAAGTAAGAAAAGAAGAAAGAATTTCAGTTTTAATGAGTATGCTTTGAGAAGTAATAAGTATTTAGAAAAGTGAAGAAGTAAAGTAAGAAAAGAAGAAAGAATTTCAGTTTTAAGGAGTATGCTTTGAGAAGTAATAAGTATTTAGAAAAGTGAAGAAGTAAAGTAAGAAAAGAAGATAGAATTTCAGTTTTAAGGAGTATGCTTTGAGAAGTATTAAGTATTTAGAAAAGTGAAGAAGTAAAGTAAGAAAAGTAAGAAAAGATGATTGAGTTTCAGTTTTATTGAGTATGCTTTGAGAAGTATTAAGTATTTAGAAAAGTGAAGAAGTAAAGTAGGAAAAGAAGATCTTATTTCAGTTTTATAGAGTATGCTTTGAGAAGTATTAAGTATTTAGAAAAGTGAAGAAGTAAAGTAAGAAAAGATGATTGAGTTTCAGTTTTAAGGAGTATGCTTTGAGAAGTATTAAGTATTTAGAAAAGTGAAGAAGTAAAGTAAGAAAAGAAGAAGAGTTTCGGTTTTAAGGAGTATGCTTTGAGAAGTATTAAGTATTTAGAAAAGTGAAGAAGTAAAGTAAGAAAAGAAGATAGAATTTCAGTTTTAAGGAGTATGCTTTGAGAAGTAATAAGAATTTAGAAGAGTGAAGAAGTAAAGTAAGAAAAGAAGAAAGAATTTCAGTTTTAATGAGTATGCTTTGAGAAGTAATAAGTATTTATAAAGTGAAGAAGTAAAGTAAGAAAAGAAGGAAGAATTTCAGTTTTATTGAGTATGCTTTGAGAAGTAATAAGTATTTATAAAAGTGAAGAAGTAAAGTAAGAAAAGAAGAAAGAATTTCAGTTTTAAGGAGTATGCTTTGAGAAGTAATAAGTATTTAGAAAAGTGAAGAAGTAAAGTAAGAAAAGAAGATAGAATTTCAGTTTTAAGGAGTATGCTTTGAGAAGTATTAAGTATTTAGAAAAGTGAAGAAGTAAAGTAAGAAAAGAAGATAGAATTTCATTTTTAAGGAATATGGATTGAGAAGTATTAAGTATTTAGAAAAGTGAAGAAGTAAAGTAAGAAAAGAAGATAGAATTTCATTTTTAAGGAGTATGGATTGAGAAGTATTAAGTATTTAGAAAAGTGAAGAAGTAAAGTAGGAAAAGAAGAAGAGTTTCGGTTTTAAGGAGTATGCTTTGAGAAGTAATAAGTATTTATAAAAGTGAAGAAGTAAAGTAAGAAAAGAAGAAAGAATTTCAGTTTTAAGGAGTATGCTTTGAGAAGTAATAAGTATTTAGAAAAGTGAAGAAGTAAAGTAGGAAAAGAAGAAAGAATTTCAGTTTTAAGGAGTATGCTTTGAGAAGTAATAAGTATTTAGAAAAGTGAAGAAGTAAAGTAAGAAAAGAAGATTGAGTTTCATTTTTAAGGAATATGGATTGAGAAGTATTAAGTATTTAGAAAAGTGAAGAAGTAAAGTAAGAAAAGAAGGAAGAATTTCAGTTTTATTGAGTATGCTTTGAGAAGTATTAAGTATTTAGAAAAGTGAAGAATTGAAGTAGGAAAAGAAGGTATAGTTTAAGTTTTATTGAGTATGCTTTGAGAAGTAATATGTATTTAAAAAAGTGAATAAGTAAAGTAAGAAAAGAAGATAGAATTTCAGTTTTAAGGAGTATGCTTTGAGAAGTAATAAGTATTTAGAAAAGTGAAGAAGTAAAGTAAGAAAAGAAGATAGAATTTCAGTTTTAAGGAGTATGCTTTGAGAAGTAATAAGTATTTAGAAAAGTGAAGAAGTAAAGTAAGAAAAGAAGGAAGAATTTCAGTTTTAAGGAGTATGCTTTGAGAAGTAATAAGTATTTTGGAAAGTGAAGAAGTAAAGTAAGAAAAGAAGGAAGAATTTCAGTTTTAAGGAGTATGCTTTGAGAAGTAATAAGTATTTATAAAAGTGAAGAAGTAAAGTAAGAAAAGAAGAAAGAATTTCAGTTTTAAGGAGTATGCTTTGAGAAGTAATAAGTATTTAGAAAAGTGAAGAAGTAAAGTAAGAAAAGAAGATAGAATTTCAGTTTTAAGGAGTATGCTTTGAGAAGTAATAAGTATTTAGAAAAGTGAAGAAGTAAAGTAAGAAAAGAAGATAGAATTTCAGTTTTATTGAGTATGCTTTGAGAAGTAATAAGTATTTATAAAAGTGAAGAAGTAAAGTAAGAAAAGAAGAAAGAATTTCAGTTTTAAGGAGTATGCTTTGAGAAGTATTAAGTATTTAGAAAAGTGAAGAAGTGAAGTAAGAAAAGATGATTGATTTTCAGTTTTATTGAGTATGCTTTGAGAAGTATTAAGTATTTAGAAAAGTGAAGAAGTGAAGTAAGAAAAGAAGATAGAGTTTCAGTTTTAATGAGTATGCTTTGAGAAGTATTAAGTATTTAGAAAAGTGAAGAAGTAAAGTAGGAAAAGAAGATCTTATTTCAGTTTTAAGGAGTATGCTTTGAGAAGTAATAAGTATTTAGAAAAGTGAAGAAGTGAAGTAAGAAAAGAAGATAGAGTTTCATTTTTAAGGAATATGGATTGAGAAGTATTAAGTATTTAGAAAAGTGAAGAAGTAAAGTAGGAAAAGAAGAAGAGTTTCAGTTTTAAGGAGTATGCTTTGAGAAGTATTAAGTATTTAGAAAAGTGAAGAAGTGAAGTAAGAAAAGAAGATAGAGTTTCATTTTTAAGGAATATGGATTGAGAAGTATTAAGTATTTAGAAAAGTGAAGAAGTAAAGTAGGAAAAGAAGAAGAGTTTCGGTTTTAAGGAGTATGCTTTGAGAAGTATTAAGTATTTAGAAAAGTGAAGAAGTGAAGTAAGAAAAGAAGATAGAGTTTCATTTTTAAGGAATATGGATTGAGAAGTATTAAGTATTTAGAAAAGTGAAGAAGTAAAGTAGGAAAAGAAGAAGAGTTTCGGTTTTAAGGAGTATGCTTTGAGAAGTATTAAGTATTTAGAAAAGTGAAGAAGTGAAGTAAGAAAAGAAGATAGAGTTTCATTTTTAAGGAATATGGATTGAGAAGTATTAAGTATTTAGAAAAGTGAAGAAGTAAAGTAGGAAAAGAAGAAGAGTTTCGGTTTTAAGGAGTATGCTTTGAGAAGTAATAAGTATTTATAAAGTGAAGAAGTAAAGTAAGAAAAGAAGGAAGAATTTCAGTTTTATTGAGTATGCTTTGAGAAGTAATAAGTATTTATAAAAATGAAGAAGTAAAGTAAGAAAAGAAGATCTTATTTCAGTTTTATAGAGTATGCTTTGAGAAGTATTAAGTATTTAGAAAAGTGAAGAAGTAAAGTAAGAAAAGATGATTGAGTTTCAGTTTTATTAAGTATGCTTTGAGAAGTATTAAGTATTTAGAAAAGTGAAGAAGTAAAGTAAGAAAAGAAGATTGAGTTTCATTTTTAAGGAATATGGATTGAGAAGTATTAAGTATTTAGAAAAGTGAAGAAGTAAAGTAGGAAAAGAAGAAGAGTTTCGGTTTTAAGGAGTATGCTTTGAGAAGTATTAAGTATTTAGAAAAGTGAAGAAGTGAAGTAAGAAAAGAAGATAGAGTTTCGGTTTTAAGGAGTATGCTTTGAGAAGTATTAAGTATTTAGAAAAGTGAAGAAGTAAAGTAGGAAAAGAAGATCTTATTTCAGTTTTATAGAGTATGCTTTGAGAAGTAATAAGTATTAAGAAAAGTAAAGAAGTAAAGTAGGAAAAGAAGGAAGAATTTCAGTTTTAAGGAGTATGCTTTGAGAAGTAATAAGTATTTAGAAAAGTGAAGAAGTAAAGTAAGAAAAGAAGATAGAATTTCAGTTTTAAGGAGTATGCTTTGAGAAGTAATAAGTATTTAGAAAAGTGAAGAAGTAAAGTAGGAAAAGAAGATAGAATTTCAGTTTTAAGGAGTATGCTTTGAGAAGTAATAAGTATTTAGAAGAGTGAAGAAGTAAAGTAAGAAAAGAAGAAAGAATTTCAGTTTTAAGGAGTATGCTTTGAGAAGTAATAAGTATTTAGAAAAGTGAAGAAGTAAAGTAAGAAAAGAAGAAAGAATTTCAGTTTTAAGGAGTATGCTTTGAGAAGTAATAAGTATTTATAAAGTGAAGAAGTAAAGTAAGAAAAGAAGAAAGAATTTCAGTTTTAAGGAGTATGCTTTGAGAAGTAATAAGTATTTAGAAAAGTGAAGAAGTGAAGTAAGAAAAGAAGATAGAGTTTCATTTTTAAGGAATATGGATTGAGAAGTATTAAGTATTTAGAAAAGTGAAGAAGTAAAGTAAGAAAAGAAGATTGAGTTTCGGTTTTAAGGAGTATGCTTTGAGAAGTATTAAGTATTTAGAAAGTGAAGAAGTAAAGTAAGAAAAGAAGAAAGAATTTCAGTTTTATTGAGTATGCTTTGAGAAGTAATAAGTATTTAGAAAAGTGAAGAAGTAAAGTAAGAAAAGAAGAAAGAATTTCAGTTTTAATGAGTATGCTTTGAGAAGTAATAAGTATTTAGAAAAGTGAAGAAGTAAAGTAAGAAAAGAAGAAAGAATTTCAGTTTTAATGAGTATGCTTTGAGAAGTAATAAGTATTTAGAAAAGTGAAGAAGTAAAGTAAGAAAAGAAGAAAGAATTTCAGTTTTAAGGAGTATGCTTTGAGAAGTAATAAGTATTTAGAAAAGTGAAGAAGTAAAGTAAGAAAAGAAGATAGAATTTCAGTTTTAAGGAGTATGCTTTGAGAAGTAATAAGTATTTAGAAAAGTGAAGAAGTAAAGTAAGAAAAGTAAGAAAAGATGATTGAGTTTCAGTTTTATTGAGTATGCTTTGAGAAGTATTAAGTATTTAGAAAAGTGAAGAAGTAAAGTAGGAAAAGAAGATCTTATTTCAGTTTTATAGAGTATGCTTTGAGAAGTATTAAGTATTTAGAAAAGTGAAGAAGTAAAGTAAGAAAAGATGATTGAGTTTCAGTTTTAAGGAGTATGCTTTGAGAAGTATTAAGTATTTAGAAAAGTGAAGAAGTAAAGTAAGAAAAGAAGAAGAGTTTCGGTTTTAAGGAGTATGCTTTGAGAAGTATTAAGTATTTAGAAAAGTGAAGAAGTAAAGTAAGAAAAGAAGATAGAGTTTCATTTTTAAGGAATATGGATTGAGAAGTATTAAGTATTTAGAAAAGTGAAGAAGTAAAGTAAGAAAAGAAGATTGAGTTTCGGTTTTAAGGAGTATGCTTTGAGAAGTAATAAGTATTTAGAAAAGTGAAGAAGTAAAGTAAGAAAAGAAGATAGAATTTCAGTTTTAAGGAGTATGCTTTGAGAAGTAATAAGTATTTAGAAAAGTGAAGAAGTAAAGTAGGAAAAGAAGATAGAATTTCAGTTTTAAGGAGTATGCTTTGAGAAGTAATAAGTATTTAGAAGAGTGAAGAAGTAAAGTAAGAAAAGAAGAAAGAATTTCAGTTTTAAGGAGTATGCTTTGAGAAGTAATAAGTATTTAGAAAAGTGAAGAAGTAAAGTAAGAAAAGAAGAAAGAATTTCAGTTTTAAGGAGTATGCTTTGAGAAGTAATAAGTATTTATAAAGTGAAGAAGTAAAGTAAGAAAAGAAGAAAGAATTTCAGTTTTAAGGAGTATGCTTTGAGAAGTAATAAGTATTTAGAAAAGTGAAGAAGTGAAGTAAGAAAAGAAGATAGAGTTTCATTTTTAAGGAATATGGATTGAGAAGTATTAAGTATTTAGAAAAGTGAAGAAGTAAAGTAAGAAAAGAAGATTGAGTTTCGGTTTTAAGGAGTATGCTTTGAGAAGTATTAAGTATTTAGAAAGTGAAGAAGTAAAGTAAGAAAAGAAGAAAGAATTTCAGTTTTATTGAGTATGCTTTGAGAAGTAATAAGTATTTAGAAAAGTGAAGAAGTAAAGTAAGAAAAGAAGAAAGAATTTCAGTTTTAAGGAGTATGCTTTGAGAAGTAATAAGTATTTAGAAAAGTGAAGAAGTAAAGTAGGAAAAGAAGATAGAATTTCAGTTTTAAGGAGTATGCTTTGAGAAGTAATAAGTATTTAGAAGAGTGAAGAAGTAAAGTAAGAAAAGAAGAAAGAATTTCAGTTTTAATGAGTATGCTTTGAGAAGTAATAAGTATTTTTAAAGTGAAGAAGTAAAGTAAGAAAAGAAGGAAGAATTTCAGTTTTATTGAGTATGCTTTGAGAAGTAATAAGTATTTATAAAAGTGAAGAAGTAAAGTAAGAAAAGAAGAAAGAATTTCAGTTTTAAGGAGTATGCTTTGAGAAGTAATAAGTATTTAGAAAAGTGAAGAAGTAAAGTAAGAAAAGAAGATAGAATTTCAGTTTTAAGGAGTATGCTTTGAGAAGTAATAAGTATTTAGAAAAGTGAAGAAGTAAAGTAAGAAAAGATGATTGAGTTTCAGTTTTAATGAGTATGCTTTGAGAAGTATTAAGTATTTAGAAAAGTGAAGAAGTAAAGTAAGAAAAGAAGATAGAATTTCAGTTTTAAGGAGTATGCTTTGAGAAGTAATAAGTATTAAGAAAAGTGAAGAAGTAAAGTAAGAAAAGAAGAAAGAATTTCAGTTTTAAGGAGTATGCTTTGAGAAGTAATAAGTATTTATAAAAGTGAAGAAGTAAAGTAAGAAAAGAAGAAAGAATTTCAGTTTTAATGAGTATGCTTTGAGAAGTAATAAGTATTTTTAAAGTGAAGAAGTAAAGTAAGAAAAGAAGGAAGAATTTCAGTTTTATTGAGTATGCTTTGAGAAGTAATAAGTATTTATAAAAGTGAAGAAGTAAAGTAAGAAAAGAAGAAAGAATTTCAGTTTTAAGGAGTATGCTTTGAGAAGTAATAAGTATTTAGAAAAGTGAAGAAGTAAAGTAAGAAAAGAAGATAGAATTTCAGTTTTAAGGAGTATGCTTTGAGAAGTAATAAGTATTTAGAAAAGTGAAGAAGTAAAGTAAGAAAAGATGATTGAGTTTCAGTTTTAATGAGTATGCTTTGAGAAGTATTAAGTATTTAGAAAAGTGAAGAAGTAAAGTAAGAAAAGAAGATAGAATTTCAGTTTTAAGGAGTATGCTTTGAGAAGTAATAAGTATTAAGAAAAGTGAAGAAGTAAAGTAAGAAAAGAAGAAAGAATTTCAGTTTTAAGGAGTATGCTTTGAGAAGTAATAAGTATTTATAAAAGTGAAGAAGTAAAGTAAGAAAAGAAGAAAGAATTTCAGTTTTAAGGAGTATGCTTTGAGAAGTAATAAGTATTTAGAAAAGTGAAGAAGTGAAGAAGTAAAGTAAGAAAAGAAGATAGAATTTCAGTTTTAAGGAGTATGCTTTGAGAAGTAATAAGTATTTAGAAAAGTGAAGAAGTAAAGTAAGAAAAGAAGATAGAATTTCAGTTTTAAGGAGTATGCTTTGAGAAGTAATAAGTATTAAGAAGATTGAAGAAGTAAAGTAAGAAAAGAAGAAGAGTTTCGGTTTTAAGGAGTATGCTTTGAGAAGTAATAAGTATTTATAAAAGCGAAGAAGTAAAGTAAGAAAAGAAGAAAGAATTTCAGTTTTAAGGAGTATGCTTTGAGAAGTAATAAGTATTTAGAAAAGTGAAGAAGTAAAGTAGGAAAAGAAGATAGAATTTCAGTTTTAAGGAGTATTCTTTGAGAAGTAATAAGTATTTAGAAGAGTGAAGAAGTAAAGTAAGAAAAGAAGAAAGAATTTCAGTTTTAATGAGTATGCTTTGAGAAGTAATAAGTATTTATAAAGTGAAGAAGTAAAGTAAGAAAAGAAGGAAGAATTTCAGTTTTATTGAGTATGCTTTGAGAAGTAATAAGTATTTATAAAGTGAAGAAGTAAAGTAAGAAAAGAAGGAAGAATTTCAGTTTTATTGAGTATGCTTTGAGAAGTAATAAGTATTTATAAAAGTGAAGAAGTAAAGTAAGAAAAGAAGAAAGAATTTCAGTTTTAAGGAGTATGCTTTGAGAAGTAATAAGTATTTAGAAAAGTGAAGAAGTAAAGTAAGAAAAGAAGATAGAATTTCAGTTTTAAGGAGTATGCTTTGAGAAGTAATAAGTATTTAGAAAAGTGAAGAAGTAAAGTAAGAAAAGATGATTGAGTTTCAGTTTTAAGGAGTATGCTTTGAGAAGTAATAAGTATTTAGAAAAGTGAAGAAGTAAAGTAAGAAAAGAAGATAGAATTTCAGTTTTAAGGAGTATGCTTTGAGAAGTATTAAGTATTTAGAAAAGTGAAGAAGTAAAGTAAGAAAAGAAGATAGAATTTCAGTTTTAAGGAGTATGCTTTGAGAAGTAATAAGTATTAAGAAAAGTGAAGAAGTAAAGTAAGAAAAGAAGATAGAATTTCAGTTTTAAGGAGTATGCTTTGAGAAGTAATAAGTATTAAGAAAAGTGAAGAAGTAAAGTAAGAAAAGAAGAAAGAATTTCAGTTTTAAGGAGTATGCTTTGAGAAGTAATAAGTATTTATAAAAGCGAAGAAGTAAAGTAAGAAAAGAAGAAAGAATTTCAGTTTTAAGGAGTATGCTTTGAGAAGTAATAAGTATTTAGAAAAGTGAAGAAGTAAAGTAAGAAAAGAAGAAAGAATTTCAGTTTTAAGGAGTATGCTTTGAGAAGTAATAAGTATTTATAAAAGTGAAGAAGTAAAGTAAGAAAAGAAGAAAGAATTTCGGTTTTATTGAGTATGCTTTGAGAAGTATTAAGTATTTAGAAAAGTGAAGAAGTGAAGTAAGAAAAGATGATTGATTTTCAGTTTTATTGAGTATGCTTTGAGAAGTATTAAGTATTTAGAAAAGTGAAGAAGTGAAGTAAGAAAAGAAGATAGAGTTTCAGTTTTAATGAGTATGCTTTGAGAAGTATTAAGTATTTAGAAAAGTGAAGAAGTAAAGTAGGAAAAGAAGATCTTATTTCAGTTTTATAGAGTATGCTTTGAGAAGTAATAAGTATTTAGAAAAGTGAAGAAGTAAAGTAAGAAAAGAAGATAGAATTTCAGTTTTAAGGAGTATGCTTTGAGAAGTAATAAGTATTTAGAAAAGTGAAGAAGTAAAGTAAGAAAAGAAGATAGAATTTCAGTTTTAAGGAGTATGCTTTGAGAAGTAATAAGTATTTAGAAAAGTGAAGAAGTAAAGTAAGAAAAGAAGAAAGAATTTCAGTTTTATTGAGTATGCTTTGAGAAGTATTAAGTATTTAGAAAAGTGAAGAAGTAAAGTAAGAAAAGAAGATAGAATTTCATTTTTAAGGAATATGGATTGAGAAGTATTAAGTATTTAGAAAAGTGAAGAAGTAAAGTAAGAAAAGAAGATAGAATTTCATTTTTAAGGAATATGGATTGAGAAGTATTAAGTATTTAGAAAAGTGAAGAAGTAAAGTAGGAAAAGAAGAAGAGTTTCGGTTTTAAGGAGTATGCTTTGAGAAGTAATAAGTATTTATAAAAGTGAAGAAGTAAAGTAAGAAAAGAAGAAAGAATTTCAGTTTTAAGGAGTATGCTTTGAGAAGTAATAAGTATTTAGAAAATTGAAGAAGTAAAGTAAGAAAAGAAGATCTTATTTCAGTTTTATAGAGTATGCTTTGAGAAGTATTAAGTATTTAGAAAAGTGAAGAAGTAAAGTAAGAAAAGAAGATTGAGTTTCATTTTTAAGGAATATGGATTGAGAAGTATTAAGTATTTAGAAAAGTGAAGAAGTAAAGTAAGAAAAGAAGAAGAGTTTCAGTTTTATTGAGTATGCTTTGAGAAGTATTAAGTATTTAGAAAAGTGAAGAAGTAAAGTAGGAAAAGAAGAAAGAATTTCAGTTTTATTGAGTATGCTTTGAGAAGTATTAAGTATTTAGAAAAGTGAAGAAGTGAAGTAAGAAAAGAAGATAGAGTTTCAGTTTTATAGAGTATGCTTTGAGAAGTATTAAGTATTTAGAAAAGTGAAGAAGTAAAGTAAGAAAAGAAGATAGAATTTCAGTTTTACAGAGTATGCTTTGAGAAGTATTAAGTATTTAGAAAAGTGAAGAAGTAAAGTAAGAAAAGATGATTGAGTTTCATTTTTAAGGAATATGGATTGAGAAGTATTAAGTATTTTGAAAAGTGAAGAAGTAAAGTAAGAAAAGAAGAAAGAATTTCAGTTTTAAGGAGTATGCTTTGAGAAGTAATAAGTATTTAGAAAAGTGAAGAAGTAAAGTAGGAAAAGAAGAAGAGTTTCGGTTTTAAGGAGTATGCTTTGAGAAGTATTAAGTATTTAGAAAAGTGAAGAAGTGAAGTAAGAAAAGAAGATAGAGTTTCATTTTTAAGGAATATGGATTGAGAAGTATTAAGTATTTAGAAAAGTGAAGAAGTAAAGTAGGAAAAGAAGAAGAGTTTCATTTTTAAGGAATATGGATTGAGAAGTATTAAGTATTTAGAAAAGTTAAGAAGTGAAGTAAGAAAAGAAGATAGAGTTTCAGTTTTAAGGAGTATGCTTTGAGAAGTAATAAGTATTTATAAAAGTGAAGAAGTAAAGTAAGAAAAGAAGATAGAATTTCAGTTTTAAGGAGTATGCTTTGAGAAGTAATAAGTATTTAGAAAAGTGAAGAAGTAAAGTAAGAAAAGAAGAAAGAATTTCAGTTTTAAGGAGTATGCTTTGAGAAGTAATAAGTATTAAGAAGATTGAAGAAGTAAAGTAAGAAAAGAAGAAGAGTTTCGGTTTTAAGGAGTATGCTTTGAGAAGTAATAAGTATTTATAAAAGCGAAGAAGTAAAGTAAGAAAAGAAGAAAGAATTTCAGTTTTAAGGAGTATGCTTTGAGAAGTAATAAGTATTTATAAAAGTGAAGAAGTAAAGTAAGAAAAGAAGGAAGAATTTCAGTTTTATTGAGTATGCTTTGAGAAGTAATAAGTATTTATAAAAGTGAAGAAGTAAAGTAAGAAAAGAAGAAAGAATTTCGGTTTTATTGAGTATGCTTTGAGAAGTATTAAGTATTTAGAAAAGTGAAGAAGTAAAGTAAGAAAAGATGATTGATTTTCAGTTTTATTGAGTATGCTTTGAGAAGTATTAAGTATTTAGAAAAGTGAAGAAGTGAAGTAAGAAAAGAAGAAGAGTTTCGGTTTTAAGGAGTATGCTTTGAGAAGTAATAAGTATTTATAAAAGCGAAGAAGTAAAGTAAGAAAAGAAGAAAGAATTTCAGTTTTAAGGAGTATGCTTTGAGAAGTAATAAGTATTTAGAAAAGTGAAGAAGTAAAGTAGGAAAAGAAGATAGAATTTCAGTTTTAAGGAGTATTCTTTGAGAAGTAATAAGTATTTAGAAGAGTGAAGAAGTAAAGTAAGAAAAGAAGAAAGAATTTCAGTTTTAATGAGTATGCTTTGAGAAGTAATAAGTATTTATAAAGTGAAGAAGTAAAGTAAGAAAAGAAGGAAGAATTTCAGTTTTATTGAGTATGCTTTGAGAAGTAATAAGTATTTATAAAAGTGAAGAAGTAAAGTAAGAAAAGAAGAAAGAATTTCAGTTTTAAGGAGTATGCTTTGAGAAGTAATAAGTATTTAGAAAAGTGAAGAAGTAAAGTAAGAAAAGAAGATAGAATTTCAGTTTTAAGGAGTATGCTTTGAGAAGTAATAAGTATTTAGAAAAGTGAAGAAGTAAAGTAAGAAAAGATGATTGAGTTTCAGTTTTAATGAGTATGCTTTGAGAAGTATTAAGTATTTAGAAAAGTGAAGAAGTAAAGTAAGAAAAGAAGATAGAATTTCAGTTTTAAGGAGTATGCTTTGAGAAGTAATAAGTATTAAGAAAAGTGAAGAAGTAAAGTAAGAAAAGAAGAAAGAATTTCAGTTTTAAGGAGTATGCTTTGAGAAGTAATAAGTATTTATAAAAGTGAAGAAGTAAAGTAAGAAAAGAAGAAAGAATTTCAGTTTTAAGGAGTATGCTTTGAGAAGTAATAAGTATTTAGAAAAGTGAAGAAGTAAAGTAAGAAAAGAAGATAGAATTTCAGTTTTAAGGAGTATGCTTTGAGAAGTAATAAGTATTTAGAAAAGTGAAGAAGTAAAGTAAGAAAAGAAGAAAGAATTTCAGTTTTAAGGAGTATGCTTTGAGAAGTAATAAGTATTAAGAAGATTGAAGAAGTAAAGTAAGAAAAGAAGAAGAGTTTCGGTTTTAAGGAGTATGCTTTGAGAAGTAATAAGTATTTATAAAAGCGAAGAAGTAAAGTAAGAAAAGAAGAAAGAATTTCAGTTTTAAGGAGTATGCTTTGAGAAGTAATAAGTATTTATAAAAGTGAAGAAGTAAAGTAAGAAAAGAAGAAAGAATTTCAGTTTTAAGGAGTATGCTTTGAGAAGTAATAAGTATTTAGAAAAGTGAAGAAGTAAAGTAAGAAAAGAAGATAGAATTTCAGTTTTAAGGAGTATGCTTTGAGAAGTATTAAGTATTTAGAAAAGTGAAGAAGTAAAGTAAGAAAAGATGATTGATTTTCAGTTTTATTGAGTATGCTTTGAGAAGTATTAAGTATTTAGAAAAGTGAAGAAGTGAAGTAAGAAAAGAAGAAGAGTTTCGGTTTTAAGGAGTATGCTTTGAGAAGTATTAAGTATTTAGAAAAGTGAAGAAGTAAAGTAAGAAAAGTAAGAAAAGATGATTGAGTTTCAGTTTTATAGAGTATGCTTTGAGAAGTATTAAGTATTTAGAAAAGTGAAGAAGTAAAGTAAGAAAAGAAGATTGAGTTTCATTTTTAAGGAATATGGATTGAGAAGTATTAAGTATTTAGAAAAGTGAAGAAGTAAAGTAAGAAAAGAAGAAGAGTTTCGGTTTTAAGGAGTATGCTTTGAGAAGTATTAAGTATTTAGAAAAGTGAAGAAGTGAAGTAAGAAAAGATGATTGAGTTTCATTTTTAAGGAATATGGATTGAGAAGTATTAAGTATTTAGAAAAGTGAAGAAGTAAAGTAGGAAAAGAAGAAGAGTTTCGGTTTTAAGGAGTATGCTTTGAGAAGTATTAAGTATTTAGAAAAGTGAAGAAGTGAAGTAAGAAAAGAAGATAGAGTTTCATTTTTAAGGAATATGGATTGAGAAGTATTAAGTATTTAGAAAAGTGAAGAAGTAAAGTAGGAAAAGAAGAAGAGTTTCGGTTTTAAGGAATATGGATTGAGAAGTATTAAGTATTTAGAAAAGTTAAGAAGTGAAGTAAGAAAAGAAGATAGAGTTTCAGTTTTAAGGAGTATGCTTTGAGAAGTAATAAGTATTTATAAAAGTGAAGAAGTAAAGTAAGAAAAGAAGATAGAATTTCAGTTTTATAGAGTATGCTTTGAGAAGTATTAAGTATTTAGAAAAGTGAAGAAGTAAAGTAAGAAAAGAAGATTGAGTTTCATTTTTAAGGAATATGGA
>CAMPDV010006106.1:0-22018 GCA_946699065.1 Loxodes magnus | reverse complement strand
TTTTCTTATTCACTTTTCTATGAAATATCTTCAGACTCTTTTACTTGCTTTTCTTATTCACTTTTCTTAGAAATATCATTCTTTTAAACTTCTAGTTCTTAAAACTTTCCAATACATAAACTGATCTTCAGACTCTTTTACTTGCTTTTCTTATTCACTTTTCTTAGAAATATCATTCTTTTAAACTTCTAGTTCTTAAAACTTTCCAATACATAAACTGATCTTCAGACTCTTTTACTTGCTTTTCTTATTCACTTTTCTTAGAAATATCATTCTTTTAAACTTCTAGTTCTTAAAACTTTCCAATACATAAACTGATCTTCAGACTCTTTTACTTGCTTTTCTTATTCACTTTTCTTAGAAATATCATTCTTTTAAACTTCTAGTTCTTAAAACTTTCCAATACATAAACTGATCTTCAGACTCTTTTACTTGCTTTTCTTATTCACTTTTCTTAGCTATCATTCTTTTATTCTACTTTTTCTATGAAATATCTTCAGACTCTTTTACTTGCTTTTCTTATTCACTTTTCTTAGAAATATCATTCTTTTAAACTTCTAGTTCTTAAAACTTTCCAATACATAAACTGATCTTCAGACTCTTTTACTTGCTTTTCTTATTCACTTTTCTATGAAATATCTTCAGACTCTTTTACTTGCTTTTCTTATTCACTTTTCTTAGAAATATCATTCTTTTAAACTTCTAGTTCTTAAAACTTTCCAATACATAAACTGATCTTCAGACTCTTTTACTTGCTTTTCTTATTCACTTTTACTTGCTTTTCTCATTCACTTTTCTATGAAATATCTTCAGACTCTTTTACTTGCTTTTCTTATTCACTTTTCTTAGAAATATCATTCTTTTAAACTTCTAGTTCTTAAAACTTTCCAATACATAAACTGATCTTCAGACTCTTTTACTTGCTTTTCTTATTCACTTTTCTATGAAATATCTTCAGACTCTTTTACTTGCTTTTCTTATTCACTTTTATGAAATATCTTCAGCTTTTCTTGCATTCACTTTTCTATGAAATATCTTCAGACTCTTTTACTTGCTTTTCTTATTCACTTTTCTTAGAAATATCATTCTTTTAAACTTCTAGTTCTTAAAACTTTCCAATACATAAACTGATCTTCAGACTCTTTTACTTGCTTTTCTTATTCACTTTTCTTAGAAATATCATTCTTTTAAACTTCTAGTTCTTAAAACTTTCCAATACATAAACTGATCTTCAGACTCTTTTACTTGCTTTTCTTATTCACTTTTCTTGCTTTTCTTATTCACTTTTCTTAGAAATATCATTCTTTTAAACTTCTAGTTCTTAAAACTTTCCAATACATAAACTGATCTTCAGACTCTTTTACTTGCTTTTCTTATTCACTTTTCTTAGAAATATCATTCTTTTAAACTTCTAGTTCTTAAAACTTTCCAATACATAAACTGATCTTCAGACTCTTTTACTTGCTTTTCTTATTCACTTTTCTTAGAAATATCATTCTTTTAAACTTCTAGTTCTTAAAACTTTCCAATACATAAACTGATCTTCAGACTCTTTTACTTGCTTTTCTTATTCACTTTTCTTAGAAATATCATTCTTTTAAACTTCTAGTTCTTAAAACTTTCCAATACATAAACTGATCTTCAGACTCTTTTACTTGCTTTTCTTATTCACTTTTCTTAGAAATATCATTCTTTTAAACTTCTAGTTCTTAAAACTTTCCAATACATAAACTGATCTTCAGACTCTTTTACTTGCTTTTCTTATTCACTTTTCTTAGCATTCTTTTAAACTTCTAGTTCTTACTTTCCAATACATAAACTGATCTTCAGACTCTTTTACTTGCTTTTCTTATTCACTTTTCTTAGAAATATCATTCTTTTAAACTTCTAGTTCTTAAAACTTTCCAATACATAAACTGATCTTCAGACTCTTTTACTTGCTTTTCTTATTCACTTTTCTATGAAATATCTTCAGACTCTTTTACTTGCTTTTCTTATTCACTTTTCTATGAAATATCTTCAGACTCTTTTACTTGCTTTTCTTATTCACTTTTCTTAGAAATATCATTCTTTTAAACTTCTAGTTCTTAAAACTTTCCAATACATAAACTGATCTTCAGACTCTTTTACTTGCTTTTCTTATTCACTTTTCTTAGAAATATCATTCTTTTAAACTTCTAGTTCTTAAAACTTTCCAATACATAAACTGATCTTCAGACTCTTTTACTTGCTTTTCTTATTCACTTTTCTTAGAAATATCATTCTTTTAAACTTCTAGTTCTTAAAACTTTCCAATACATAAACTGATCTTCAGACTCTTTTACTTGCTTTTCTTATTCACTTTTCTTAGAAATATCATTCTTTTAAACTTCTAGTTCTTAAAACTTTCCAATACATAAACTGATCTTCAGACTCTTTTACTTGCTTTTCTTATTCACTTTTCTTAGAAATATCATTCTTTTAAACTTCTAGTTCTTAAAACTTTCCAATACATAAACTGATCTTCAGACTCTTTTACTTGCTTTTCTTTATTCACTTTTCTTAGAAATATCATTCTTTTAAACTTCTAGTTCTTAAAACTTTCCAATACATAAACTGATCTTCAGACTCTTTTACTTGCTTTTCTTATTCACTTTTACTTGCTTTTCTTATTCACTTTTCTATGAAATATCTTCAGACTCTTTTACTTGCTTTTCTTATTCACTTTTCTTAGAAATAATATTCTTTTAAACTTCTAGTTCTTAAAACTTTCCAATACATAAACTGATCTTCAGACTCTTTTACTTGCTTTTCTTATTCACTTTTCTATGAAATATCTTCAGACTCTTTTACTTGCTTTTCTTATTCACTTTTCTATGAAATATCTTCAGACTCTTTTACTTGCTTTTCTTATTCACTTTTCTTAGAAATATCATTCTTTTAAACTTCTAGTTCTTAAAACTTTCCAATACATAAACTGATCTTCAGACTCTTTTACTTGCTTTTCTTATTCACTTTTCTTAGAAATATCATTCTTTTAAACTTCTAGTTCTTAAAACTTTCCAATACATAAACTGATCTTCAGACTCTTTTACTTGCTTTTCTTATTCACTTTTACTTGCTTTTCTCATTCACTTTTCTATGAAATATCTTCAGACTCTTTTACTTGCTTTTCTTATTCACTTTTCTTAGAAATATCATTCTTTTAAACTTCTAGTTCTTAAAACTTTCCAATACATAAACTGATCTTCAGACTCTTTTACTTGCTTTTCTTATTCACTTTTACTTGCTTTTCTCATTCACTCTTCTATGAAATATCTTCAGACTCTTTTACTTGCTTTTCTTATTCACTTTTCTTAGAAATATCATTCTTTTAAACTTCTAGTTCTTAAAACTTTCCAATACATAAACTGATCTTCATACTCTTTTACTTGCTTTTCTCATTCACTTTTCTATGAAATATCTTCAGACTCTTTTACTTGCTTTTCTTATTCACTTTTCTATGAAATATCTTCAGACTCTTTTACTTGCTTTTCTTATTCACTTTTCTTAGAAATATCATTCTTTTAAACTTCTAGTTCTTAAAACTTTCCAATACATAAACTGATCTTCAGACTCTTTTACTTGCTTTTCTTATTCACTTTTCTTAGAAATATCATTCTTTTAAACTTCTAGTTCTTAAAACTTTCCAATACATAAACTGATCTTCAGACTCTTTTACTTGCTTTTCTTATTCACTTTTCTTAGAAATATCATTCTTTTAAACTTCTAGTTCTTAAAACTTTCCAATACATAAACTGATCTTCAGACTCTTTTACTTGCTTTTCTTATTCACTTTTCTTAGAAATATCATTCTTTTAAACTTCTAGTTCTTAAAACTTTCCAATACATAAACTGATCTTCAGACTCTTTTACTTGCTTTTCTTATTCACTTTTCTTAGAAATATCATTCTTTTAAACTTCTAGTTCTTAAAACTTTCCAATACATAAACTGATCTTCAGACTCTTTTACTTGCTTTTCTTATTCACTTTTCTTAGAAATATCATTCTTTTAAACTTCTAGTTCTTAAAACTTTCCAATACATAAACTGATCTTCATACTCTTTTACTTGCTTTTCTTATTCACTTTTCTTAGAAATAATATTCTTTTAAACTTCTAGTTCTTAAAACTTTCCAATACATAAACTGATCTTCAGACTCTTTTACTTGCTTTTCTTATTCACTTTTCTATGAAATATCTTCAGACTCTTTTACTTGCTTTTCTTATTCACTTTTCTTAGAAATATCATTCTTTTAAACTTCTAGTTCTTAAAACTTTCCAATACATAAACTGATCTTCAGACTCTTTTACTTGCTTTTCTTATTCACTTTTCTTAGAAATATCATTCTTTTAAACTTCTAGTTCTTAAAACTTTCCAATACATAAACTGATCTTCAGACTCTTTTACTTGCTTTTTTTATTCACTTTTCTTAGAAATATCATTCTTTTAAACTTCTAGTTCTTAAAACTTTCCAATACATAAACTGATCTTCAGACTCTTTTACTTGCTTTTCTTATTCACTTTTCTTAGAAATATCATTCTTTTAAACTTCTAGTTCTTAAAACTTTCCAATACATAAACTGATCTTCAGACTCTTTTACTTGCTTTTCTTATTCACTTTTCTTAGAAATGTCATTCTTTTAAACTTCTAGTTCTTAAAACTTTCCAATACATAAACTGATCTTCAGACTCTTTTACTTGCTTTTCTTATTCACTTTTCTTAGAAATATCATTCTTTTAAACTTCTAGTTCTTAAAACTTTCCAATACATAAACTGATCTTCAGACTCTTTTACTTGCTTTTCTTATTCACTTTTCTTAGAAATATCATTCTTTTAAACTTCTAGTTCTTAAAACTTTCCAATACATAAACTGATCTTCAGACTCTTTTACTTGCTTTTCTTATTCACTTTTCTTAGAAATATCATTCTTTTAAACTTCTAGTTCTTAAAACTTTCCAATACATAAACTGATCTTCAGACTCTTTTACTTGCTTTTCTTATTCACTTTTCTTAGAAATATCATTCTTTTAAACTTCTAGTTCTTAAAACTTTCCAATACATAAACTGATCTTCAGACTCTTTTACTTGCTTTTCTTATTCACTTTTACTTGCTTTTTCTCATTCACTTTTCTATGAAATATCTTCAGACTCTTTTACTTGCTTTTCTTATTCACTTTTCTTAGAAATAATATTCTTTTAAACTTCTAGTTCTTAAAACTTTCCAATACATAAACTGATCTTCAGACTCTTTTACTTGCTTTTCTTATTCACTTTTCTATGAAATATCTTCAGACTCTTTTACTTGCTTTTCTTATTCACTTTTCTATGAAATATCTTCAGACTCTTTTACTTGCTTTTCTTATTCACTTTTCTATGAAATATCTTCAGACTCTTTTACTTGCTTTTCTTATTCACTTTTCTTAGAAATATCATTCTTTTAAACTTCTAGTTCTTAAAACTTTCCAATACATAAACTGATCTTCAGACTCTTTTACTTGCTTTTCTTATTCACTTTTCTTAGAAATATCATTCTTTTAAACTTCTAGTTCTTAAAACTTTCCAATACATAAACTGATCTTCAGACTCTTTTACTTGCTTTTCTTATTCACTTTTCTTAGAAATATCATTCTTTTAAACTTCTAGTTCTTAAAACTTTCCAATACATAAACTGATCTTCAGACTCTTTTACTTGCTTTTCTTATTCACTTTTCTTAGAAATATCATTCTTTTAAACTTCTAGTTCTTAAAACTTTCCAATACATAAACTGATCTTCAGACTCTTTTACTTGCTTTTCTTATTCACTTTTCTTAGAAATATCATTCTTTTAAACTTCTAGTTCTTAAAACTTTCCAATACATAAACTGATCTTCAGACTCTTTTACTTGCTTTTCTTATTCACTTTTCTTAGAAATATCATTCTTTTAAACTTCTAGTTCTTAAAACTTTCCAATACATAAACTGATCTTCAGACTCTTTTACTTGCTTTTCTTATTCACTTTTCTTAGAAATATCATTCTTTTAAACTTCTAGTTCTTAAAACTTTCCAATACATAAACTGATCTTCAGACTCTTTTACTTGCTTTTTTTATTCACTTTTCTTAGAAATATCATTCTTTTAAACTTCTAGTTCTTAAAACTTTCCAATACATAAACTGATCTTCAGACTCTTTTACTTGCTTTTCTTATTCACTTTTACTTGCTTTTCTTATTCACTTTTCTATGAAATATCTTCAGACTCTTTTACTTGCTTTTCTTATTCACTTTTCTTAGAAATAATATTCTTTTAAACTTCTAGTTCTTAAAACTTTCCAATACATAAACTGATCTTCAGACTCTTTTACTTGCTTTTCTTATTCACTTTTCTATGAAATATCTTCAGACTCTTTTACTTGCTTTTCTTATTCACTTTTCTATGAAATATCTTCAGACTCTTTTACTTGCTTTTCTTATTCACTTTTCTTAGAAATATCATTCTTTTAAACTTCTAGTTCTTAAAACTTTCCAATACATAAACTGATCTTCAGACTCTTTTACTTGCTTTTCTTATTCACTTTTCTTAGAAATATCATTCTTTTAAACTTCTAGTTCTTAAAACTTTCCAATACATAAACTGATCTTCAGACTCTTTTACTTGCTTTTCTTATTCACTTTTCTTAGAAATATCATTCTTTTAAACTTCTAGTTCTTAAAACTTTCCAATACATAAACTGATCTTCAGACTCTTTTACTTGCTTTTCTTATTCACTTTTCTTAGAAATATCATTCTTTTAAACTTCTAGTTCTTAAAACTTTCCAATACATAAACTGATCTTCATACTCTTTTACTTGCTTTTCTTATTCACTTTTCTTAGAAATATCATTCTTTTAAACTTCTAGTTCTTAAAACTTTCCAATACATAAACTGATCTTCAGACTCTTTTACTTGCTTTTCTTATTCACTTTTCTATGAAATATCTTCAGACTCTTTTACTTGCTTTTCTTATTCACTTTTCTATGAAATATCTTCAGACTCTTTTACTTGCTTTTCTTATTCACTTTTCTTAGAAATATCATTCTTTTAAACTTCTAGTTCTTAAAACTTTCCAATACATAAACTGATCTTCAGACTCTTTTACTTGCTTTTCTTATTCACTTTTCTTAGAAATATCATTCTTTTAAACTTCTAGTTCTTAAAACTTTCCAATACATAAACTGATCTTCAGACTCTTTTACTTGCTTTTCTTATTCACTTTTCTTAGAAATATCATTCTTTTAAACTTCTAGTTCTTAAAACTTTCCAATACATAAACTGATCTTCAGACTCTTTTACTTGCTTTTTTTATTCACTTTTCTTAGAAATATCATTCTTTTAAACTTCTAGTTCTTAAAACTTTCCAATACATAAACTGATCTTCAGACTCTTTTACTTGCTTTTCTTATTCACTTTTACTTGCTTTTCTTATTCACTTTTCTATGAAATATCTTCAGACTCTTTTACTTGCTTTTCTTATTCACTTTTCTTAGAAATAATATTCTTTTAAACTTCTAGTTCTTAAAACTTTCCAATACATAAACTGATCTTCAGACTCTTTTACTTGCTTTTCTTATTCACTTTTCTATGAAATATCTTCAGACTCTTTTACTTGCTTTTCTTATTCACTTTTCTTAGAAATATCATTCTTTTAAACTTCTAGTTCTTAAAACTTTCCAATACATAAACTGATCTTCAGACTCTTTTACTTGCTTTTCTTATTCACTTTTCTTAGAAATATCATTCTTTTAAACTTCTAGTTCTTAAAACTTTCCAATACATAAACTGATCTTCAGACTCTTTTACTTGCTTTTCTTATTCACTTTTACTTGCTTTTCTCATTCACTTTTCTATGAAATATCTTCAGACTCTTTTACTTGCTTTTCTTATTCACTTTTACTTGCTTTTCTCATTCACTTTTCTATGAAATATCTTCAGACTCTTTTACTTGCTTTTCTTATTCACTTTTCTTAGAAATATCATTCTTTTAAACTTCTAGTTCTTAAAACTTTCCAATACATAAACTGATCTTCAGACTCTTTTACTTGCTTTTCTTATTCACTTTTCTTAGAAATATCATTCTTTTAAACTTCTAGTTCTTAAAACTTTCCAATACATAAACTGATCTTCAGACTCTTTTACTTGCTTTTCTTATTCACTTTTCTATGAAATATCTTCAGACTCTTTTACTTGCTTTTCTTATTCACTTTTCTTAGAAATATCATTCTTTTAAACTTCTAGTTCTTAAAACTTTCCAATACATAAACTGATCTTCAGACTCTTTTACTTGCTTTTCTTATTCACTTTTCTTAGAAATATCATTCTTTTAAACTTCTAGTTCTTAAAACTTTCCAATACATAAACTGATCTTCAGACTCTTTTACTTGCTTTTCTTATTCACTTTTCTTAGAAATATCATTCTTTTAAACTTCTAGTTCTTAAAACTTTCCAATACATAAACTGATCTTCAGACTCTTTTACTTGCTTTTCTTATTCACTTTTCTTAGAAATATCATTCTTTTAAACTTCTAGTTCTTAAAACTTTCCAATACATAAACTGATCTTCAGACTCTTTTACTTGCTTTTCTTATTCACTTTTACTTGCTTTTCTTATTCACTTTCCAATACATAAACTGATCTTCAGACTCTTTTACTTGCTTTTCTTATTCACTTTTCTTAGAAATATCATTCTTTTAAACTTCTAGTTCTTAAAACTTTCCAATACATAAACTGATCTTCAGACTCTTTTACTTGCTTTTCTTATTCACTTTTCTATGAAATATCTTCAGACTCTTTTACTTGCTTTTCTTATTCACTTTTCTATGAAATATCTTCAGACTCTTTTACTTGCTTTTCTTATTCACTTTTCTTAGAAATATCATTCTTTTAAACTTCTAGTTCTTAAAACTTTCCAATACATAAACTGATCTTCAGACTCTTTTACTTGCTTTTCTTATTCACTTTTCTTAGAAATATCATTCTTTTAAACTTCTAGTTCTTAAAACTTTCCAATACATAAACTGATCTTCAGACTCTTTTACTTGCTTTTCTTATTCACTTTTCTTAGAAATATCATTCTTTTAAACTTCTAGTTCTTAAAACTTTCCAATACATAAACTGATCTTCAGACTCTTTTACTTGCTTTTCTTATTCACTTTTCTTAGAAATATCATTCTTTTAAACTTCTAGTTCTTAAAACTTTCCAATACATAAACTGATCTTCAGACTCTTTTACTTGCTTTTCTTATTCACTTTTCTTAGAAATATCATTCTTTTAAACTTCTAGTTCTTAAAACTTTCCAATACATAAACTGATCTTCAGACTCTTTTACTTGCTTTTTTTATTCACTTTTCTTAGAAATATCATTCTTTTAAACTTCTAGTTCTTAAAACTTTCCAATACATAAACTGATCTTCAGACTCTTTTACTTGCTTTTCTTATTCACTTTTACTTGCTTTTCTTATTCACTTTTCTATGAAATATCTTCAGACTCTTTTACTTGCTTTTCTTATTCACTTTTCTTAGAAATAATATTCTTTTAAACTTCTAGTTCTTAAAACTTTCCAATACATAAACTGATCTTCAGACTCTTTTACTTGCTTTTCTTATTCACTTTTCTATGAAATATCTTCAGACTCTTTTACTTGCTTTTCTTATTCACTTTTCTATGAAATATCTTCAGACTCTTTTACTTGCTTTTCTTATTCACTTTTCTTAGAAATATCATTCTTTTAAACTTCTAGTTCTTAAAACTTTCCAATACATAAACTGATCTTCAGACTCTTTTACTTGCTTTTCTTATTCACTTTTCTTAGAAATATCATTCTTTTAAACTTCTAGTTCTTAAAACTTTCCAATACATAAACTGATCTTCAGACTCTTTTACTTGCTTTTCTTATTCACTTTTACTTGCTTTTCTCATTCACTTTTCTATGAAATATCTTCAGACTCTTTTACTTGCTTTTCTTATTCACTTTTCTTAGAAATATCATTCTTTTAAACTTCTAGTTCTTAAAACTTTCCAATACATAAACTGATCTTCAGACTCTTTTACTTGCTTTTCTTATTCACTTTTACTTGCTTTTCTCATTCACTCTTCTATGAAATATCTTCAGACTCTTTTACTTGCTTTTCTTATTCACTTTTCTTAGAAATATCATTCTTTTAAACTTCTAGTTCTTAAAACTTTCCAATACATAAACTGATCTTCATACTCTTTTACTTGCTTTTCTCATTCACTTTTCTATGAAATATCTTCAGACTCTTTTACTTGCTTTTCTTATTCACTTTTCTATGAAATATCTTCAGACTCTTTTACTTGCTTTTCTTATTCACTTTTCTTAGAAATATCATTCTTTTAAACTTCTAGTTCTTAAAACTTTCCAATACATAAACTGATCTTCAGACTCTTTTACTTGCTTTTCTTATTCACTTTTCTTAGAAATATCATTCTTTTAAACTTCTAGTTCTTAAAACTTTCCAATACATAAACTGATCTTCAGACTCTTTTACTTGCTTTTCTTATTCACTTTTCTTAGAAATATCATTCTTTTAAACTTCTAGTTCTTAAAACTTTCCAATACATAAACTGATCTTCATACTCTTTTACTTGCTTTTCTTATTCACTTTTCTTAGAAATAATATTCTTTTAAACTTCTAGTTCTTAAAACTTTCCAATACATAAACTGATCTTCAGACTCTTTTACTTGCTTTTCTTATTCACTTTTCTATGAAATATCTTCAGACTCTTTTACTTGCTTTTCTTATTCACTTTTCTTAGAAATATCATTCTTTTAAACTTCTAGTTCTTAAAACTTTCCAATACATAAACTGATCTTCAGACTCTTTTACTTGCTTTTCTTATTCACTTTTCTTAGAAATATCATTCTTTTAAACTTCTAGTTCTTAAAACTTTCCAATACATAAACTGATCTTCAGACTCTTTTACTTGCTTTTCTTATTCACTTTTCTTAGAAATATCATTCTTTTAAACTTCTAGTTCTTAAAACTTTCCAATACATAAACTGATCTTCAGACTCTTTTACTTGCTTTTCTTATTCACTTTTCTTAGAAATATCATTCTTTTAAACTTCTAGTTCTTAAAACTTTCCAATACATAAACTGATCTTCAGACTCTTTTACTTGCTTTTCTTATTCACTTTTCTTAGAAATGTCATTCTTTTAAACTTCTAGTTCTTAAAACTTTCCAATACATAAACTGATCTTCAGACTCTTTTACTTGCTTTTCTTATTCACTTTTCTTAGAAATATCATTCTTTTAAACTTCTAGTTCTTAAAACTTTCCAATACATAAACTGATCTTCAGACTCTTTTACTTGCTTTTCTTATTCACTTTTCTTAGAAATATCATTCTTTTAAACTTCTAGTTCTTAAAACTTTCCAATACATAAACTGATCTTCAGACTCTTTTACTTGCTTTTCTTATTCACTTTTCTTAGAAATATCATTCTTTTAAACTTCTAGTTCTTAAAACTTTCCAATACATAAACTGATCTTCAGACTCTTTTACTTGCTTTTCTTATTCACTTTTCTTAGAAATATCATTCTTTTAAACTTCTAGTTCTTAAAACTTTCCAATACATAAACTGATCTTCAGACTCTTTTACTTGCTTTTCTTATTCACTTTTCTTAGAAATATCATTCTTTTAAACTTCTAGTTCTTAAAACTTTCCAATACATAAACTGATCTTCAGACTCTTTTACTTGCTTTTCTTATTCACTTTTACTTGCTTTTCTCATTCACTTTTCTATGAAATATCTTCAGACTCTTTTACTTGCTTTTCTTATTCACTTTTCTTAGAAATATCATTCTTTTAAACTTCTAGTTCTTAAAACTTTCCAATACATAAACTGATCTTCAGACTCTTTTACTTGCTTTTCTTATTCACTTTTCTATGAAATATCTTCAGACTCTTTTACTTGCTTTTCTTATTCACTTTTCTATGAAATATCTTCAGACTCTTTTACTTGCTTTTCTTATTCACTTTTCTATGAAATATCTTCAGACTCTTTTACTTGCTTTTCTTATTCACTTTTCTTAGAAATATCATTCTTTTAAACTTCTAGTTCTTAAAACTTTCCAATACATAAACTGATCTTCAGACTCTTTTACTTGCTTTTCTTATTCACTTTTCTTAGAAATATCATTCTTTTAAACTTCTAGTTCTTAAAACTTTCCAATACATAAACTGATCTTCAGACTCTTTTACTTGCTTTTCTTATTCACTTTTCTTAGAAATATCATTCTTTTAAACTTCTAGTTCTTAAAACTTTCCAATACATAAACTGATCTTCAGACTCTTTTACTTGCTTTTCTTATTCACTTTTCTTAGAAATATCATTCTTTTAAACTTCTAGTTCTTAAAACTTTCCAATACATAAACTGATCTTCAGACTCTTTTACTTGCTTTTCTTATTCACTTTTCTTAGAAATATCATTCTTTTAAACTTCTAGTTCTTAAAACTTTCCAATA
The DNA here is from genome assembly GCA_946699065.1 of Loxodes magnus. Taxonomy (NCBI): domain Eukaryota; phylum Ciliophora; class Karyorelictea; order Loxodida; family Loxodidae; genus Loxodes; species Loxodes magnus. The sequence continues at coordinate 9,491 of CAMPDV010006106.1, read as the reverse complement.
CATAAACTGATCTTCAGACTCTTTTACTTGCTTTTCTTATTCACTTTTCTTAGAAATATCATTCTTTTAAACTTCTAGTTCTTAAAACTTTCCAATACATAAACTGATCTTCAGACTCTTTTACTTGCTTTTCTTATTCACTTTTCTTAGAAATATCATTCTTTTAAACTTCTAGTTCTTAAAACTTTCCAATACATAAACTGATCTTCAGACTCTTTTACTTGCTTTTTTTATTCACTTTTCTTAGAAATATCATTCTTTTAAACTTCTAGTTCTTAAAACTTTCCAATACATAAACTGATCTTCAGACTCTTTTACTTGCTTTTCTTATTCACTTTTACTTGCTTTTCTTATTCACTTTTCTATGAAATATCTTCAGACTCTTTTACTTGCTTTTCTTATTCACTTTTCTTAGAAATAATATTCTTTTAAACTTCTAGTTCTTAAAACTTTCCAATACATAAACTGATCTTCAGACTCTTTTACTTGCTTTTCTTATTCACTTTTCTATGAAATATCTTCAGACTCTTTTACTTGCTTTTCTTATTCACTTTTCTATGAAATATCTTCAGACTCTTTTACTTGCTTTTCTTATTCACTTTTCTTAGAAATATCATTCTTTTAAACTTCTAGTTCTTAAAACTTTCCAATACATAAACTGATCTTCAGACTCTTTTACTTGCTTTTCTTATTCACTTTTCTTAGAAATATCATTCTTTTAAACTTCTAGTTCTTAAAACTTTCCAATACATAAACTGATCTTCAGACTCTTTTACTTGCTTTTCTTATTCACTTTTCTTAGAAATATCATTCTTTTAAACTTCTAGTTCTTAAAACTTTCCAATACATAAACTGATCTTCAGACTCTTTTACTTGCTTTTCTTATTCACTTTTCTTAGAAATATCATTCTTTTAAACTTCTAGTTCTTAAAACTTTCCAATACATAAACTGATCTTCATACTCTTTTACTTGCTTTTCTTATTCACTTTTCTTAGAAATATCATTCTTTTAAACTTCTAGTTCTTAAAACTTTCCAATACATAAACTGATCTTCATACTCTTTTACTTGCTTTTCTTATTCACTTTTCTTAGAAATAATATTCTTTTAAACTTCTAGTTCTTAAAACTTTCCAATACATAAACTGATCTTCAGACTCTTTTACTTGCTTTTCTTATTCACTTTTCTATGAAATATCTTCAGACTCTTTTACTTGCTTTTCTTATTCAATTTTCTATGAAATATCTTCAGACTCTTTTACTTGCTTTTCTTATTCACTTTTCTTAGAAATATCATTCTTTTAAACTTCTAGTTCTTAAAACTTTCCAATACATAAACTGATCTTCAGACTCTTTTACTTGCTTTTCTTATTCACTTTTCTTAGAAATATCATTCTTTTAAACTTCTAGTTCTTAAAACTTTCCAATACATAAACTGATCTTCAGACTCTTTTACTTGCTTTTCTTATTCACTTTTCTTAGAAATATCATTCTTTTAAACTTCTAGTTCTTAAAACTTTCCAATACATAAACTGATCTTCAGACTCTTTTACTTGCTTTTCTTATTCACTTTTCTTAGAAATATCATTCTTTTAAACTTCTAGTTCTTAAAACTTTCCAATACATAAACTGATCTTCAGACTCTTTTACTTGCTTTTCTTATTCACTTTTACTTGCTTTTCTCATTCACTTTTCTATGAAATATCTTCAGACTCTTTTACTTGCTTTTCTTATTCACTTTTCTTAGAAATATCATTCTTTTAAACTTCTAGTTCTTAAAACTTTCCAATACATAAACTGATCTTCAGACTCTTTTACTTGCTTTTCTTATTCACTTTTCTATGAAATATCTTCAGACTCTTTTACTTGCTTTTCTTATTCACTTTTCTATGAAATATCTTCAGACTCTTTTACTTGCTTTTCTTATTCACTTTTCTATGAAATATCTTCAGACTCTTTTACTTGCTTTTCTTATTCACTTTTCTTAGAAATATCATTCTTTTAAACTTCTAGTTCTTAAAACTTTCCAATACATAAACTGATCTTCAGACTCTTTTACTTGCTTTTCTTATTCACTTTTCTTAGAAATATCATTCTTTTAAACTTCTAGTTCTTAAAACTTTCCAATACATAAACTGATCTTCAGACTCTTTTACTTGCTTTTCTTATTCACTTTTCTTAGAAATATCATTCTTTTAAACTTCTAGTTCTTAAAACTTTCCAATACATAAACTGATCTTCAGACTCTTTTACTTGCTTTTCTTATTCACTTTTCTTAGAAATATCATTCTTTTAAACTTCTAGTTCTTAAAACTTTCCAATACATAAACTGATCTTCAGACTCTTTTACTTGCTTTTCTTATTCACTTTTCTTAGAAATATCATTCTTTTAAACTTCTAGTTCTTAAAACTTTCCAATACATAAACTGATCTTCAGACTCTTTTACTTGCTTTTCTTATTCACTTTTCTTAGAAATATCATTCTTTTAAACTTCTAGTTCTTAAAACTTTCCAATACATAAACTGATCTTCAGACTCTTTTACTTGCTTTTCTTATTCACTTTTCTTAGAAATATCATTCTTTTAAACTTCTAGTTCTTAAAACTTTCCAATACATAAACTGATCTTCAGACTCTTTTACTTGCTTTTTTTATTCACTTTTCTTAGAAATATCATTCTTTTAAACTTCTAGTTCTTAAAACTTTCCAATACATAAACTGATCTTCAGACTCTTTTACTTGCTTTTCTTATTCACTTTTACTTGCTTTTCTTATTCACTTTTCTATGAAATATCTTCAGACTCTTTTACTTGCTTTTCTTATTCACTTTTCTTAGAAATAATATTCTTTTAAACTTCTAGTTCTTAAAACTTTCCAATACATAAACTGATCTTCAGACTCTTTTACTTGCTTTTCTTATTCACTTTTCTATGAAATATCTTCAGACTCTTTTACTTGCTTTTCTTATTCACTTTTCTATGAAATATCTTCAGACTCTTTTACTTGCTTTTCTTATTCACTTTTCTTAGAAATATCATTCTTTTAAACTTCTAGTTCTTAAAACTTTCCAATACATAAACTGATCTTCAGACTCTTTTACTTGCTTTTCTTATTCACTTTTCTTAGAAATATCATTCTTTTAAACTTCTAGTTCTTAAAACTTTCCAATACATAAACTGATCTTCAGACTCTTTTACTTGCTTTTCTTATTCACTTTTCTTAGAAATATCATTCTTTTAAACTTCTAGTTCTTAAAACTTTCCAATACATAAACTGATCTTCAGACTCTTTTACTTGCTTTTCTTATTCACTTTTCTTAGAAATATCATTCTTTTAAACTTCTAGTTCTTAAAACTTTCCAATACATAAACTGATCTTCATACTCTTTTACTTGCTTTTCTTATTCACTTTTCTTAGAAATATCATTCTTTTAAACTTCTAGTTCTTAAAACTTTCCAATACATAAACTGATCTTCATACTCTTTTACTTGCTTTTCTTATTCACTTTTCTTAGAAATAATATTCTTTTAAACTTCTAGTTCTTAAAACTTTCCAATACATAAACTGATCTTCAGACTCTTTTACTTGCTTTTCTTATTCACTTTTCTATGAAATATCTTCAGACTCTTTTACTTGCTTTTCTTATTCAATTTTCTATGAAATATCTTCAGACTCTTTTACTTGCTTTTCTTATTCACTTTTCTTAGAAATATCATTCTTTTAAACTTCTAGTTCTTAAAACTTTCCAATACATAAACTGATCTTCAGACTCTTTTACTTGCTTTTCTTATTCACTTTTCTTAGAAATATCATTCTTTTAAACTTCTAGTTCTTAAAACTTTCCAATACATAAACTGATCTTCAGACTCTTTTACTTGCTTTTCTTATTCACTTTTCTTAGAAATATCATTCTTTTAAACTTCTAGTTCTTAAAACTTTCCAATACATAAACTGATCTTCAGACTCTTTTACTTGCTTTTCTTATTCACTTTTACTTGCTTTTCTCATTCACTTTTCTATGAAATATCTTCAGACTCTTTTACTTGCTTTTCTTATTCACTTTTCTTAGAAATATCATTCTTTTAAACTTCTAGTTCTTAAAACTTTCCAATACATAAACTGATCTTCATACTCTTTTACTTGCTTTTCTCATTCACTTTTCTATGAAATATCTTCAGACTCTTTTACTTGCTTTTCTTATTCACTTTTCTATAAATATCTTCAGACTCTTTTACTTGCTTTTCTTATTCACTTTTCTTAGAAATATCATTCTTTTAAACTTCTAGTTCTTAAAACTTTCCAATACATAAACTGATCTTCAGACTCTTTTACTTGCTTTTCTTATTCACTTTTCTTAGAAATATCATTCTTTTAAACTTCTAGTTCTTAAAACTTTCCAATACATAAACTGATCTTCAGACTCTTTTACTTGCTTTTCTTATTCACTTTTCTTAGAAATATCATTCTTTTAAACTTCTAGTTCTTAAAACTTTCCAATACATAAACTGATCTTCAGACTCTTTTACTTGCTTTTTTTATTCACTTTTCTTAGAAATATCATTCTTTTAAACTTCTAGTTCTTAAAACTTTCCAATACATAAACTGATCTTCAGACTCTTTTACTTGCTTTTCTTATTCACTTTTACTTGCTTTTCTTATTCACTTTTCTATGAAATATCTTCAGACTCTTTTACTTGCTTTTCTTATTTACTTTTCTTAGAAATAATATTCTTTTAAACTTCTAGTTCTTAAAACTTTCCAATACATAAACTGATCTTCAGACTCTTTTACTTGCTTTTCTTATTCACTTTTCTATGAAATATCTTCAGACTCTTTTACTTGCTTTTCTTATTCACTTTTCTTAGAAATATCATTCTTTTAAACTTCTAGTTCTTAAAACTTTCCAATACATAAACTGATCTTCAGACTCTTTTACTTGCTTTTCTTATTCACTTTTCTTAGAAATATCATTCTTTTAAACTTCTAGTTCTTAAAACTTTCCAATACATAAACTGATCTTCAGACTCTTTTACTTGCTTTTCTTATTCACTTTTCTTAGAAATATCATTCTTTTAAACTTCTAGTTCTTAAAACTTTCCAATACATAAACTGATCTTCAGACTCTTTTACTTGCTTTTCTTATTCACTTTTCTTAGAAATATCATTCTTTTAAACTTCTAGTTCTTAAAACTTTCCAATACATAAACTGATCTTCAGACTCTTTTACTTGCTTTTTTTATTCACTTTTCTTAGAAATATCATTCTTTTAAACTTCTAGTTCTTAAAACTTTCCAATACATAAACTGATCTTCAGACTCTTTTACTTGCTTTTCTTATTCACTTTTACTTGCTTTTCTTATTCACTTTTCTATGAAATATCTTCAGACTCTTTTACTTGCTTTTCTTATTTACTTTTCTTAGAAATAATATTCTTTTAAACTTCTAGTTCTTAAAACTTTCCAATACATAAACTGATCTTCAGACTCTTTTACTTGCTTTTCTTATTCACTTTTCTATGAAATATCTTCAGAATCTTTTACTTGCTTTTCTTATTCACTTTTCTATGAAATATCTTCAGACTCTTTTACTTGCTTTTCTTATTCACTTTTCTTAGAAATATCATTCTTTTAAACTTCTAGTTCTTAAAACTTTCCAATACATAAACTGATCTTCAGACTCTTTTACTTGCTTTTCTTATTCACTTTTCTTAGAAATATCATTCTTTTAAACTTCTAGTTCTTAAAACTTTCCAATACATAAACTGATCTTCAGACTCTTTTACTTGCTTTTCTTATTCACTTTTCTTAGAAATATCATTCTTTTAAACTTCTAGTTCTTAAAACTTTCCAATACATAAACTGATCTTCAGACTCTTTTACTTGCTTTTCTTATTCACTTTTCTTAGAAATATCATTCTTTTAAACTTCTAGTTCTTAAAACTTTCCAATACATAAACTGATCTTCAGACTCTTTTACTTGCTTTTCTTATTCACTTTTCTTAGAAATATCATTCTTTTAAACTTCTAGTTCTTAAAACTTTCCAATACATAAACTGATCTTCAGACTCTTTTACTTGCTTTTCTTATTCACTTTTCTTAGAAATATCATTCTTTTAAACTTCTAGTTCTTAAAACTTTCCAATACATAAACTGATCTTCAGACTCTTTTACTTGCTTTTTTTATTCACTTTTCTTAGAAATATCATTCTTTTAAACTTCTAGTTCTTAAAACTTTCCAATACATAAACTGATCTTCAGACTCTTTTACTTGCTTTTCTTATTCACTTTTACTTGCTTTTCTTATTCACTTTTCTATGAAATATCTTCAGACTCTTTTACTTGCTTTTCTTATTTACTTTTCTTAGAAATAATATTCTTTTAAACTTCTAGTTCTTAAAACTTTCCAATACATAAACTGATCTTCAGACTCTTTTACTTGCTTTTCTTATTCACTTTTCTATGAAATATCTTCAGAATCTTTTACTTGCTTTTCTTATTCACTTTTCTATGAAATATCTTCAGACTCTTTTACTTGCTTTTCTTATTCACTTTTCTTAGAAATATCATTCTTTTAAACTTCTAGTTCTTAAAACTTTCCAATACATAAACTGATCTTCAGACTCTTTTACTTGCTTTTCTTATTCACTTTTCTTAGAAATATCATTCTTTTAAACTTCTAGTTCTTAAAACTTTCCAATACATAAACTGATCTTCAGACTCTTTTACTTGCTTTTCTTATTCACTTTTCTTAGAAATATCATTCTTTTAAACTTCTAGTTCTTAAAACTTTCCAATACATAAACTGATCTTCAGACTCTTTTACTTGCTTTTCTTATTCACTTTTCTTAGAAATATCATTCTTTTAAACTTCTAGTTCTTAAAACTTTCCAATACATAAACTGATCTTCAGACTCTTTTACTTGCTTTTCTTATTCACTTTTCTTAGAAATATCATTCTTTTAAACTTCTAGTTCTTAAAACTTTCCAATACATAAACTGATCTTCAGACTCTTTTACTTGCTTTTCTTATTCACTTTTCTTAGAAATATCATTCTTTTAAACTTCTAGTTCTTAAAACTTTCCAATACATAAACTGATCTTCAGACTCTTTTACTTGCTTTTCTTATTCACTTTTCTTAGAAATATCATTCTTTTAAACTTCTAGTTCTTAAAACTTTCCAATACATAAACTGATCTTCAGACTCTTTTACTTGCTTTTCTTATTCACTTTTCTTAGAAATATCATTCTTTTAAACTTCTAGTTCTTAAAACTTTCCAATACATAAACTGATCTTCAGACTCTTTTACTTGCTTTTCTTATTCACTTTTCTTAGAAATATCATTCTTTTAAACTTCTAGTTCTTAAAACTTTCCAATACATAAACTGATCTTCAGACTCTTTTACTTGCTTTTCTTATTCACTTTTACTTGCTTTTCTCATTCACTTTTCTATGAAATATCTTCAGACTCTTTTACTTGCTTTTCTTATTCACTTTTCTTAGAAATATCATTCTTTTAAACTTCTAGTTCTTAAAACTTTCCAATACATAAACTGATCTTCAGACTCTTTTACTTGCTTTTCTTATTCACTTTTCTATGAAATATCTTCAGACTCTTTTACTTGCTTTTCTTATTCACTTTTCTATGAAATATCTTCAGACTCTTTTACTTGCTTTTCTTATTCACTTTTCTTAGAAATATCATTCTTTTAAACTTCTAGTTCTTAAAACTTTCCAATACATAAACTGATCTTCAGACTCTTTTACTCTCTTTACTTATTCACTTTTCTTAGAAATATCATTCTTTTAAACTTCTAGTTCTTAAAACTTTCCAATACATAAACTGATCTTCAGACTCTTTTACTTGCTTTTCTTATTCACTTTTCTTAGAAATATCATTCTTTTAAACTTCTAGTTCTTAAAACTTTCCAATACATAAACTGATCTTCAGACTCTTTTACTTGCTTTTCTTATTCACTTTTACTTGCTTTTCTCATTCACTTTTCTATGAAATATCTTCAGACTCTTTTACTTGCTTTTCTTATTCACTTTTCTTAGAAATAATATTCTTTTAAACTTCTAGTTCTTAAAACTTTCCAATACATAAACTGATCTTCAGACTCTTTTACTTGCTTTTCTTATTCACTTTTCTATGAAATATCTTCAGACTCTTTTACTTGCTTTTCTTATTCACTTTTCTTAGAAATATCATTCTTTTAAACTTCTAGTTCTTAAAACTTTCCAATACATAAACTGATCTTCAGACTCTTTTACTTGCTTTTCTTATTCACTTTTCTTAGAAATATCATTCTTTTAAACTTCTAGTTCTTAAAACTTTCCAATACATAAACTGATCTTCAGACTCTTTTACTTGCTTTTCTTATTCACTTTTCTTAGAAATATCATTCTTTTAAACTTCTAGTTCTTAAAACTTTCCAATACATAAACTGATCTTCAGACTCTTTTACTTGCTTTTCTTATTCACTTTTCTTAGAAATATCATTCTTTTAAACTTCTAGTTCTTAAAACTTTCCAATACATAAACTGATCTTCAGACTCTTTTACTTGCTTTTCTTATTCACTTTTCTTAGAAATATCATTCTTTTAAACTTCTAGTTCTTAAAACTTTCCAATACATAAACTGATCTTCAGACTCTTTTACTTGCTTTTCTTATTCACTTTTCTTAGAAATATCATTCTTTTAAACTTCTAGTTCTTAAAACTTTCCAATACATAAACTGATCTTCAGACTCTTTTACTTGCTTTTCTTATTCACTTTTCTTAGAAATATCATTCTTTTAAACTTCTAGTTCTTAAAACTTTCCAATACATAAACTGATCTTCAGACTCTTTTACTTGCTTTTTTTATTCACTTTTCTTAGAAATATCATTCTTTTAAACTTCTAGTTCTTAAAACTTTCCAATACATAAACTGATCTTCAGACTCTTTTACTTGCTTTTCTTATTCACTTTTACTTGCTTTTCTTATTCACTTTTCTATGAAATATCTTCAGACTCTTTTACTTGCTTTTCTTATTCACTTTTCTTAGAAATAATATTCTTTTAAACTTCTAGTTCTTAAAACTTTCCAATACATAAACTGATCTTCAGACTCTTTTACTTGCTTTTCTTATTCACTTTTCTATGAAATATCTTCAGACTCTTTTACTTGCTTTTCTTATTCACTTTTCTATGAAATATCTTCAGACTCTTTTACTTGCTTTTCTTATTCACTTTTCTTAGAAATATCATTCTTTTAAACTTCTAGTTCTTAAAACTTTCCAATACATAAACTGATCTTCAGACTCTTTTACTTGCTTTTCTTATTCACTTTTCTTAGAAATATCATTCTTTTAAACTTCTAGTTCTTAAAACTTTCCAATACATAAACTGATCTTCAGACTCTTTTACTTGCTTTTCTTATTCACTTTTCTTAGAAATATCATTCTTTTAAACTTCTAGTTCTTAAAACTTTCCAATACATAAACTGATCTTC